>JAGKRY010000173.1:0-10323 GCA_020002325.1 Chrysosphaeria jannelii | reverse complement strand
AACTACAACCGCCCAAGAATTCTAATTTCCAGCCAACGAAGTGGGAAATAGCAAAGCGCGGTCATGACAAAGGCCAGCTCGAACCCAATGTCGCCAGTGTGCTTGGCAATCGGACCTGTGTACCATACTTCCGCCATGCCGGGAACAACCAAGCCAAACGACAAAATAGAAGCCCCAAGGGCTGCGAGTCCCGTCGGCAGTTTCTTGGCGTCATTCCATGCAGATTGATCGTACGACGTAAAGTCAAAGCGACGGAACACCAAGAGCTCTTCGATCAGCACAGCTGCAAAACAACCTGCCCAATAGCCAATGATGGCAAGAAAATTCGTAAGACTCTCCTCCCACGACTCGGCAGCCTTGATGGCACACGGAATCATGACGGCAAGCGTGATGATGACGAAAATGGCCCGGTGGACACGCGCAAAGATGGGAATGAACATTTGGAGGTTGAGGGAGACAGAGTAGCATGAAATGGCAATATTGCCAATGCTGCTGAGAGCCAAAAGAACGACAATGAACTTGCCGAATCCACCAGCAGGCGTCAGCATTTCAAAGACGACGCCGCCAATGCTTGACTGCTGGTAGGCTGTATTCCATGATTCAACATTGGGAATAGCACCGCCAATGGCTGCGCCGAGGATAAGAAGAGGTACAGAGGGGAGGAAAATGCCAGTATACATGGCAGTGAATATTTTCCATCTACATTATTAGCATTTCTTTCTTTGTTCTGTTTTTTTCTTTTCCCTTTTTTTTTTTTTTTTTTGGAAAAAAGGAAGAGGACGGACGTACTTGGGAATGCTTGTGCTATGGTACGTCGAATAGTCCGAAGCCGTGCCACTAAAGGTGATAAAATAGCCAGCAATGATGCCAGCATAGGAGAGGACATTGGAGGCCGTGGCTGGCTCTGTTGCCGACTGAAGATGAAGATATTTACCACCACATCCGACAGTAACGACGAGACTGATAATGTTGGGGATCCATGTCCATCTTTCGATAAAGTGGAGAGCACGGTAGCCGACGAGTGAAGCGCCAAGACTGACGAGACAAATGATGACGATGCCTACTTTTACGCTTACATGGTCTGGATTGAGGGCGGAAATGGTTTGACCACCAACAACGGCTGAAATGAGTGTGAATCCAGTGACGGTGGCAGCATTCAAGATCAGCGGCACTGTCGACAAGAGAAGACTAGAATACTTATTAGAAACGACGGCAACGGGGAGAACGGCTTATTTATTACGAACCCAAAAGAGTAACGAGCCTGGATCTGCTGGCGCATGCCTGTTTGTGAGCCACCAACACCGAGAAAGGCAGCGGGCAGGATGGTCAAGAGGGAAAAGAAAATGATGATGAGAGATGCATCCCGGAGACTGAGCCCGAATGTCAGTGTTGCGAGAATACCAGTAGGTAGAGGCAGGAGACTCAGCATGGAGGTGAAGAAAATGGTAAAGAGATCAAGATATCGTTTGTTTGTTCTCTTTTCCCATGGAACAGGCTCAACGCCATTATCCTCGAAGCCTGCATCGACAAGACGCTTGTACCAAGGAGGAGGACGATGAGCCACTTCCTTGTTCTTGAAGAGCGTTCCCAGAATGGAGCCAGCTGCCGTGCTCTGATCGGTCTCACTCTCTGCCGCAGCAGCATTCTTCTCTACGTCATGCCCAGGCAAATGCATTGTTTCGGGCGGATTGACGTTCTTTGACGATGATTTTCTAAGAAAAAGTGGTGATTACTCGAGGGTCTCTGATTGCTTTTATTATTACATTTGCTATGGGCGTTTTATGACCTAGTCTTGCTCTTAGCCTTCTTTTTAATTTTTGTCAACGTTATTGGCTCAATTCCTGCCTTTTTTCCCCCATCTTACACAGTCATGGTCCAGAAAAAAAAGAGCAATAAAATCGGGTCCAGTTCGATGAAAATACTACCTGTTTTGGAAGAGTTGACTCAAAAGGTATATCTTATCAGACGATCACATAATGTGGCCAATGACTGCTTCTTGTCAACGTTGTACTTTCCTGTGTTTGTGACTGTGGTTCTAGGGGAAAATAGTCAGGAAGAGACGGTAAGAGTAGTATTTTTGGTGACCATCATCCTAGATATGATGCATTTTTTGGCTCAAGGAAAACTTGAAATGCATAAAATTGTGGGGAAAACAGCTACATACCCTCCGTATCATTACATAATGCGTGCGCCTTTGCCCCACAAGTGGCCGACACTACCCTCTTCGGGGCGGGGAGACGTGGCGTCTTGGCTCTCGAGTCACGACGGGGGCTGCATCTATGATGCAGAACGGCGCATATCGTGCGTTGAAAAGTTTCACAGGAAGATGTCCTTTTTTGGTCGTCTTCAATCCCCGTCATGTGACTGACGATCTGTGACCAATGATCGGCACTAGATGATTAAGCAATGTCATAATCAGCTATCACATGACTACGTACAAGAGCGCGCATCGTGACGAACGTGACCACTGACGCCGTGGATTCTTCATCCGTCCTAAGCAGACATGTCCGACGACACCCTCTCGCTTCTGCGCCAGGCCATTGCAACAGGGGCGCCCGTGATCCCGACGGCCTCGGAGACCGACACGACGGAGGTGGCGCTGTCAATGGCGCGATTTTTGCAGTTTGAAGATCGTCGTATTCCATTGTCGTTGGCGACGCGGTTCTTCTCGAGCGGCGTGGAAGCGAATGCGCTTTCGATCTACTTTGCGTGGGTGAACCGGGAGCTTGCGATTCCGCAGTATATCGAGGCGGCCAAGCAGCTGAACGACGAGCTGAGCAAAACACAGCCCGGCATCAATGTCCGACAATTCGCCTTTGTCGAGCGTCTTGATCTTATTACGTGGCTCGAAGGGGCAAGCGAGGAGAGTGAGTTTATCCGGGCACCAGCATCGGGTGCGGCAGATGTCCCAGCACCCGTGGCAGCAGCGCCCGTGGCAAGTGTGGCGAATGGCGCTGTCGTAGTGGACCCACGCGTACGGGAAATCCACGAGAATGAACGCTTAATGGGCGACCACAACACGCTCTTGCGGGGCATGAAGCCCACTGACTTTGCACACGTGCGTAAACTAGCGCTTCCCTTTATTAAAAAGTCTTCGAGCCAGCCCAAGTCGCTGTCCATGCATCCCAAAGGGCCGGCGCCGCCTGTGCGTCCCAGCGGACGACGGCCAGATCCCATCATCCTCCTTTCGCCCTCGGCATCCAGCATCCTGCGAATGTCCAACATCAAGTCGTTTCTCGAAGACGGAAAGTACACGCCCGTGGACACGACCTCTACGGCGACCATGTCACACGTGATCCGGTCTCTGGGTGCGATTGATGCGGCTCGTCCGTTGCGGTTTATCTTGGTGGAGGGCTCCGAGAACTTCAAGCCCGAGTACTGGGGCCGTGTGGCGGCTGTGTTTACGACGGGCCAGGCGTGGCAGTTTAAAAACTACAAATGGTCGAATCCACAAGAGCTGTTCAAGCATGCACAGGGGATCTATGTGGGGTGGAAAGGCGACCCAATACCCCAGGGCGTCAAAGACTGGGGCCATCAGGTGCTCAATTTGAGCATTGAAAAGTGGACAGACTCGACGTTTTCCGGGGCCGATACGAACCGATGGCGGGACCGCGAGGCGGCCGAGGCTATTTGGAAGGCCATTGAAGCAAACCTACGCCAAAAAGGGTGGAATCGTGATGTTGGCGCCACGAGGTAGTCAAAAAAGGTGTGCTTATGTAACATTTTATAGTAGTACGAATGACGTCAATTGGACAATGAACGCTCGTGCGACTTGGCAAGGCGGTTGCCGTTGACCGATGGGAAGCTCACGAGGGCTGGCCCGAGGCATAATGGGACGGCCGAGTGGCAGCGTCTGACAATGGAAAGAGAGGACGGTGGAAGACTGGAAAAAAAGAAGCTCGACAGCCGGGCCAATAGGAGGACGTTCTAGGAAAACGTGGGAAGGTTGAAGGGCCCACTTTAATGGCAACCGTAAAAGATGATTCGCCAAGTTGGAGACTATGTGCATAAAAAAGACTTGAACCGATGAGAAGACGTGATGAAGGCATGTGTAGTTTTGCCAAGACGAGGCGAATTTTTTTCGTTATTTTTTTGTGGCTAGTCTGCTTGCCAAGTTTTGGTTGAGAAAGATGAGAGATGATAAAGAAAGAGAGAAGGACGAGGACAAGAAGAACGAGAGGGAAAATACAGTGCTGACACCCGATGAAGCTTCCCATCTTCAAGGGGTCCAATGCATGAAGAATTGATGGTTTTAACACGACGGGACCTTTCCTAGAAAAGCCAACTAGAGCCATGCATGTAATACTGGTGGAGAATAAAAACAAAGAGGTAAGCGGGCGAGCTTGCCTACGAGTATGACATTTTGCTCTATTTTATTTCTTTTTCTTGCTCTTCATTTTTTTTTTTTTTTGCTTTAGTTCCTAACCGTCTCTCGGTCAATAAAAAATTAATAGCTTCGTTTTTTTTTCATGTAAACGACGTTGATCGATCCCTTTATAACGTTGAATCCGTCCATTGTATTTTTCTCTTCTTTTTCACATCATTCAGATTTCAGCTAAAAATGGGTGACACATCCGTTTTTGTCGCTTCGACGGGAACAACACCTCTCGTGAAGGCTACGGATGGTGGTAACAGCGCGTACCACAACTTTCACAATGACTTTTTGCATATAAGTGATCCCAATGAGCGTCGACGGCTTGCTCTTGCGGAAATTGACAAGGCCCCCTTTGGCTGGTACCATGTCCGAGCTATCATTGTGGCCGGTGTTGGTTTCTTTGCCGACTCCTACGATATCTTTACGGCGTCCCTTTTGACCACAATGCTTGGTATCGTCTACTTTCCCGGCAAGGGGACAATGCCCACGAGCTCAGATACTGCCATCAAGCTTGCTACTTCAGCCGGCACCGTTGTCGGTCAGCTTGCCTTTGGTATCTTGGCTGACTTTGTATGTTCATTTCTCTTTTTCTTTCAGAGCATATACTCATTCATAGGTTGGTCGTAAGAGAATGTATGGTCTCGAGTTGATGATTATCATCTTTGCCACTTTGGCCCAATCGCTGGCATCGAGTTCCCCCTCCATTAACATTATCGGAATCATCATCTTCTGGCGTGTCATTATGGGAATTGGCGTCGGTGGTGATTATCCTCTTTCATCCATCATCACCTCCGAGTTTGCCACCACGAAATGGCGTGGTGCCATGATGGGTGCAGTATTTGCCATGCAAGGCCTCGGTCAGTTGGCAGCTGCCTTTGTCATGCTCTTTGTGACCCTTGGCTTCAAGGAGTCCCTCAAGTCGTCGCCCGATGTATCCAACTGCACAGGTGTTTGTGTTCTTGCTGTCGACAAGATGTGGCGCATTCTCATCGGATTCGGTGCCCTCCCTGGCGTCATTGCACTTTACTACCGTCTTACAATACCCGAAACGCCACGTTATACCTTTGATGTGGCTCGGGATGTTGAAAAGGCCGACGAAGACATCCAGGCATACCTAAATGGTACCATCAATGCTGGCGGTATAATGAGTGGTGATCGTCCTGTGAATGACCGTGGCTTAACGTCCACGCCAGACTCGAGCCAGGTGCTTAATGTTGGCCGTGCCGGCTGGCGCGACTTTTACGAGCATTACTCCCAGCTCACAAACCTCAAAGTCATTGTTGGCACAGCCTTTTCGTGGTTTTTCCTTGATGTCGCCTACTATGGCCTCTCTTTGAACAATGCTACAATCCTCAAAGCTATTGGTTACTCAACCACCAACAATGCCAGCACATACGAATTCTTGTATAATACGGCCATTGGAAATTTGATTATCATTTTAGCTGGTGCCGTCCCTGGATATTGGGTTACTGTTGCTACTGTTGATACGATTGGCCGCCGGCCCATCCAGCTAGGTGGGTTCTTTATCCTGACCGTTTTATTTGTTGGCATGGGCTTTGGCTATAATTCGATTTCATCTAATGGTTTGCTTGCCATCTATGTCGTTGCCCAGTTCTTCTTCAACTTTGGCCCCAACGCCACGACATTTATTGTGCCTGGTGAATGTTTCCCTACACGCTACCGATCCACCTCACATGGTATTTCCGCTGCCATGGGAAAGATTGGTTCCATTATTGGCCAGGGTGCTATTGCCCCTCTGCGCACACATGGTGCGAGTCCAGGGAATTCTGCGCCATGGATGAACCATGTTCTTGAAATCTATGCCCTCTTTATGCTTCTTGGCTGCTTCTCGACGATGTTGATTCCCGAGACAAAACGAAAGACGCTTGAAGAGTTGTCTGGAGAGGATATGGGTTCTTCCGCGCTGCTACCAGAGGCTGCCTATAAATCTAGCGAGAAGCCTTGATTTCTTTTTCTCTTTTTTTTCTTATTCTTCTACTTTTTTTTGATTATACCTCCTGTTTATTGAATCTTTAGTGTTCTATTGTTCTGTGCTTCTATAATGACCTGCCATCTCAACGCCGTGCTGATGATATCCTCCAAAAAATAAGATAAAAAAATAAGAAAACGCCAAATGATAGTATATACAATTCAAATGCCAAATGCCAGTTTCAGACGTTCGTACGTGTAGAAGGATGCAGCCACCATGGGCACAACTTTGACATAGCCAATTGTTAAGCCCACAAAGAACCCTCGAGGGCCACGTTCTCGCCAAATCATCCATGCCGTTTCTTGTATGCCCCGTCGACGACCGTCTCCTACAGCGCCACTGACTTGCATTCGTCGTCGTATCACTTCTAGAGGGTATGATGATGTTTGTGAGACAAGCCCAGCAACACCACCGGCGAGCAGTTCGGCCCAAGATCGCAAGGGCGTGGGTTTATCTGGCGATAGATATGCTGGTCGAGGGAGCGTCGTCCATGGGGCAAAGATGGGCAGCCGTAGCACATCGCCAGCCGTGTCGTGTGTTAAAAAGGACATGCCAGCGTACGGGATCATGCCAAGAATGGTGGGCGAGAAGCCTCTGTAGAAGTTGCTGATACCGGCAAGGAAGGAGGCATTTTCACCATAGATTTTCCTGCCAATAGCAGCTAGGGTGGAGTGGCCGTCCCGCTTTGTCTCGAACGCTAGTCGAACACGCATGACTTCCAACGGGTATGTGAAAAAGACAGAGGTGACACCGGCCAAAGAACCACTGATGAGACGTCGAAAGGGCGTTTCTAATTCCTTTTTGGAGATGACGACAGACCGGATCTGTTCATAGGCAATAAACTTGACGGCTGCGTATGGAAACACTCGAAGAAGAGTGGCTGAATGGCCGCGGTAGAGTCCCCAGAAGCCGTCTTGTTGGCATATATAGCCCATGGCCTGTGCCACGCCCTTCCACGAGCCAGAGTACTTTGCAAACTGTGGATTGCTCGCCTGGAAAAGGATCTTGACCCGGTCTAGCGGCGCCACAATCGTTTTGGCCTATCCATTAGCATACTGTTCATTGAAAAAGGCAATATAAAAACGTACAACACTGCCGGCGACACCGCCAGCAACGCCAGATCTCCATAGATAGTCGATGCTCCGCTTATCTAGGCCCCGTCTCGCCGATACATGCCGCCCGTCTGACACTGTGGCCATCGTTTGCGTCGACATTCCACGTAATCACTCCGTCAGAGAAGAATCTTTAATTTTTTATTTCTTGTGATAATTTTATCAAAGCCTCGGCGCCTCTCGATTAGTAATCAGTCGTTGATGCAGCGCTGAAGAAGACGTCGATTCGGAGTGGTAGCGCGGCCCTATTGCTTTTCAACGGAGTTGAGGAAGAATGAAGAAGCAAGAGGACCAATTTCTAGGCCTTTTGGCAGCGCCTCCCAGCCAGAAGGCCACTGGGCCGAACTTTGCCGGAGAAAGCCGCGCAGTACCACATTGTATACATATGACGTCATGTGGATATCACGTGTTATTTGCGAGTGCCCTTTTTTCCACGCGAACTACCCCCTCGCAATAACTCTCCAGAAAATTCCAAGTCCTTGCGGGAAGGCTAACACCTCCTTAGAACTGCTAACTAGTAGTACGTAGTGGAGCTGCAACTCGTTAACCTGTAACAAATCTCCAAGCGAAATGGTTAATAGTGATAGCTTCGTTAGGCTGCAAGGGCATAATTTTCTCTTAAAAATTAGACTACAACGCCCAAGGTTCATCTTCGCACAAGTTCTTCTTTTGTGCAAGTTTCGATGACAGGACTGTGCTCGTTGCCAATAGAAATTCTACTCTTAATTCTAAATCAATGTTCTTCTGAAGATATAGCCATATCGATTCGCTCGCAATGTCGATATCTTCGAAATGTCAGCCATCATCCTTCCCTTTGGATGCTTCGGGTGATGGATGACTTTTATATTTTTGATGACCAGACAAGAGATTATCTGCAAAGGAATGACCATGCGGCCCCATGGGCTTTGATCTGGCAAACTCGGACGATGAACAAAAAGACCATTGCCTTTCTACTCAATAAGATTGTAAAAACACAGGCTGGGCGCCGCCAAAATATCAACAAGCTCTGTAGCTATGGCCGTGAAGCTGCTGAAGTCCTAAGGAAGTATGCCCTTTCTAGTTTTGAGCTCAATATATTCTGGCAGAATCCAAGTCTTGCAAATTGCGAGACGCCAGAGTACACGCTGGCCCTTAGCTACTACTCGATTGAATGCGTCTTGGCCATTAACCGACGCCGTGTCGCTACCATGTGGATGGAAATGACGTCCTCGCTAGACTCTTTGGATCATCTTGAAAGAGCCATCATGGGGTTTGATCTTGTTGCTAGAAGTGATGTGAACATGCAGGGAACTGAACTGGGCGTGGTTTTTAGTAAAATGAAGGACTCCATTCTCAGCGAGTACCCCATGTGGGAAGAGCTCACCACACGGCAAAAGTTGACGGCTCTTTGCACCGAACTTATGGAAAATCACGGCAGTGCATACCTGCTAGCAGATCCCATAGCACTCCTTTCGTGGGAAAATCTGTTTACCGAGAAGAGCCTTGGCGTATACTCTTATCACGCCCGGTCCATTGAGATAATTTGTCTTGCGCGCCGTCTTGGTATGTCTGCCAGCTATCAGTATGACCATAACTGGATATCCCCCGTTGTTTATGCTCCTGTCGGTGAGACTGTAGATGGTGAGCCCAGAGATCCATCCATGGAGCAGGATTGTCTGTATGTACATATGCCTGAGGTAGATATACTTGAACATGACTCTGACGGATTGCGCGTTGTGACACGGAAGGAGCTAAAGGCTACTGCTCATGAAAGAAACATCGTACATGATGAAATTGGCATATTATCGGCGGGACCTTTAAAGACTACGCGGGATATATTGTTAGCAACTACATGCCAATTTATTGAGGCTTCGAAAAAGGTTCTTCGCTCTACAACGTTTCTTGAAAATGAATATTCAAGCGTACACTCAGTACTATTCACTTCTATGTGGCTACAGCTTTATCTTCTACCTCATGGTCATCATCGATTGGGAAAGCTTTGGGAAAACTTTCTAACATTGTGTGAGAAATATTTTGACTATGATTGGGACTTTTTGGAAGCATTGTTGCCACATTGTCCTTCTAAATACAAGCATAAACTCATAACGACAATAGAGAGGCTCAGGACAAAAGATACTATTGCTCCTTTGGAGGTACGGCGAAGAGTGAGTGGCGATAGAATTAGGATGCCTGATGGGCAAGAGGTGGAGTGCACATTCAGGATTGGTGACATTGTTTTACACGGCGATGAAACGCCTTGTATCATCATGGGATGGTATGCTACAGAGGAGGAGTGCATGCAAAATATGCCCAAGCATCCAGGAAGATGGGAGGGGACAATTGGGCCTTGGTATACCTATATTAACGGATGGTGCCAGATAGGCAGAGCAGTGCAATCGAGCTTAAAGGCAGCCAATAGGGAGAGAAAAACTCGCCAGTCTGCCTTTCGATATGCTGGCAAGTTCTTCAAAAAAATTGATGCAGGGGCATGGAAAAATGGAAAATTCATATCCAATCTTCGAGAGACCTATCCTGATGACTGAATACAACCTTTCATGATTTCAATGTAATAAGACAAGGCACCATAGGTAAGCACTTACGGCCATAGTTCACCGAGTCCGTAGGATGATATCATGCTTCTCAGATAGCGGGAATATTTTGTCTTTGGCAGAAATGACATCACATTATAACACTGTACATGGATTCGCGTAAGAAGATGAAAGTCGAGGACAAGGGACCCATCATATAAAAAAGGTACCGTCCATGAATCACCAAGATTCTAAAAGCAACGCCTCAACCCAAAATAAAACACCTTTGAAAGAATGGCCTCACATGATGTAGAGAAGAATGCTGCTGCGGCAGAGAGT
>JAGKRY010000171.1:0-10010 GCA_020002325.1 Chrysosphaeria jannelii | reverse complement strand
TTTTTTTTTTGTCTAAACTACTCGGCTGGGTCGGAAGCTGCATACAGGTTATACTTGGGAATGTTTTATTTCGTGGTGGAAAGCTCAGTTTGGGGCCTTGCAGAGGGATATTTCTGTCCGGTAGCCAGTCCGGCATCGTTTGAGCTTCGGGTTTTGTGTAGATGTAAAATAAATCAAAGTCAAAGTCAAAGTCTTCGGGTTTAGGTCACCATAGTCTGTTGAGGATAGAGTGGGTTGACCCCACTTTTGGTTTGGGCAAACAAAACACTTTGTTCGTTTTCTTGTTTCCAGTTTTAGTTCTTCCAATGAGTTCATCGTTCAGAATCTGCTAGTATAGTCAAAGTCAGCAAGACTCGACGACATGCACGTGACACATTTTTAGCCGTGATGGAAGCCATGACGTAATAAAAGGCAGCTTTACCAATTGCCAATTGTTGCATTGACAGCAGGGAAGGATGGCGTATAGAGCGCTTCAGCCGATGCGGATAGTAGCCAAGGGTGCTTGGCCATGGGTGGCGGCTGGTGTCCGGTTCAAGTCTGGGCCGTATGGTTACACACAGGCAAAAGCCCTGGTATATAGTGAGAATGGCGAGCCAGAAGCTGTTTTAAAGTGAGTTTTTTTTTTTTTTTAAAAAAAAAATAGTAGAGCTAATGAAAGGACACACCTGTTCTCGGTGTCGCCGTCTCTTTCTAGTACAACGGCCTTTGTCAGGACGCTGGCGGCCCCAATCAACCCAGCAGATGTCAATATGATCCAAGGAACGTATGGAATAAAGGCCACCATGGCGTCTGTTCACGGCACCACAACGCCGTCTGCTGTCCCCGGTGGCGAGGGCGTTTTCGAGGTGGTGCAGGTAGGCACAGATGTGGCGTCGTTGCGCCCAGGCGACTGGGCCCTCCCTGCAGCGCCTAGTGCCGGCACATGGCTGACACATACGACAGTTGACAATGCGGACGATAACCTGATTGCCATCCCCAAGGCCACACTGGCTGGACTGACAGCTGCGGACGCAGCGACAGTGTCTGTTAACCCACTGACAGCGTGGTGTCTCCTGCGGCAGTTTGTTGATCTAGTAGCGCTCAGCGTCAAGAACGAGCGTGGTGCGTGGTTCATCCAGAACGGCGCCAACAGCGCAGTGGGCCGCAGCGCCATCCAGCTGGGGCGGATCTGGGGCCTGCAGAGCATCAATGTCGTCCGGGAACGGGACACACCCGAGACGACGGCAGCGCTGAAGCAGGAACTGCGGGATCTGGGGGCCACCGTGGTTGTGACGGAGGAGGAGCTGGTGGAAAGGGGCTTCTCGAAGCGTCTTCGCGGCGAGCTGATGGGGGCAGAGGGGGATGCTCCCATCCAGCTGGCCTTGAACTGCGTGGGCGGACGGTCAGCTCTGGGGGTGGCCAAGTGTGTCTCGGAGGGTGGAAAGGTGGTGACGTATGGGGCCATGGCAAAGCAGCCGCAAAAGGTGCCTGCAGGCATGCTCATCTTTTCCGACATTTCGTTCCACGGGTTCTGGGTCAGCCGATGGGGCAAGCAGAATCCCGGGGCGAGAAAGGAGACGCTGATGGGTATATTGGAGCTCATACGACAGGGCCAGTTCAAGACGGGGCCTGTGGACGAGGTTGCGTGGACATGGGACACCAAGGAGGACACGCTGAAGGCAGCTGTGCAGGGGACTCTTTCGGGCTTTCGCAGGGGAAAAGGCATGTTTGTGTTTAGAGATACATAGTTTATTCAAGTTTATTCTCAGTTTGAATGGCATACTTGGAAGTCCACTCTTTGGCCGTTTTAATAGCCAGCTGTTCATCCTCTTTCCACTTCTTGGCTATGTCTGGGGCCAACGGATCGTCAGGATTGGGGCTGCCCATGAGGGCCTGGATGGAAAGGAGAATGGTCCTCATCTGCAGGGCAGGTGACCAGTTGCCTGTGGCATTAGCATATCCCCCCAACGGGGCGGGACGAACTCTTGAGCACGTCGAGACAGATGCGGCCCAGTCTGTCGATATTCGGGTGGTAAATCTTTGTGAGAAACCGGATTTTGGGCGGCGTCATGGGGTAGTCTTCTGGCAAAAACATCTCCAGCTTGAAAATACCGCCTGCACATTAGCATCCACGCCTCGGCTCCGCTCCCATACGTTCATAGGGCGACTGGCTGGGTCCCTCAATGGAGACGTCAAAGTAGCGCAGATTGTCATCGTGGGGCGTGGCCGCTATGCCCGGGACACTGCTCGTTAGCCGCCTTCCGCACAGAAAACACCTACGGCTCCGCCACGAGACGCTCCGTCTCCTTGATGATTCGTTTCGGTAGGGACATGCTCGTTGCGTATGTCCCGAGCTGGCCATGCAACTGTCGGAGGCCTGGCTAGTTGCATGCTTCGATAGATGCAAGTGCTTACATAACCGCATTTGTCATGGGGGTTTGCGCGGCAGGAGCCTCCCGAGTGTCGACACGACTCATGGCAAGAGCGGCTAGAAGCTATGGATGGTTTTCCTGCAGCGTCTCGGGACAGCTACGGCTCGGGACGCGCCGTTGCCCCGAAGGCGATCAAGTCCGTCCAGGACAGCAGCAGCTTCGATGCCAGTGGCACCATCCAGCTCGATGGACTTGTGGGATCAGCCACCATCTCGCCGTCTGGAAGAGACGTCGCCTTGGCGAGGTTTGTCCTTTTCTTTGCTCGGCTGGGGGGATTTGTCTAACAGAACAGCCCCGAGGGCCTCGCCATTATCGACGTCGACTCGCCCTACTCCCCACCGCGCATGGTGAGGAGCCACGGCATGCCCTGGCTCGTCGTGGACGTCCAATGGTCGCCCTTTGCAGCGCGCGACTACTGGATTGCATCGACTGCAAACCACTGCTGTCTTGTCTGGAACCTGAACCGGGCCGACGACTCAACAACAGGGGCTGTGGAGCACTCGCTGCGGGGCCACCAGCGGTCCATCACGGACATGAACTTCTCGGCGCATCATCCCGACGTTCTCGCCACATGTGCCATTGACGGCTATGTCCATGTGTGGGACCTCCGCCGCCCCGGCCGGCCGTCTGTGTCTCTCGTAGACTGGTCCTCGGGCGCGGCAGCGGCGGCCACACAGGTCAAATACAACCGCCAGGACGCACACATTCTTGCGAGTGCACACAACCAGTTTGTCCACATCTGGGACGACCGCAAGCCCTCCATTCCCCTGTGCACCATTGCTGGCCACGACTCCAAGATCTACGGACTCGACTGGAATCGCACGCACAAGACAATGCTGGCCACGTGCTCGCTCGACCGCACCATCAAAACATGGGACTATGAAGCCGTTGGCAAGGAAAACGCCCTTGTCGGCGGCCGCTTTTCCAAAGCGCCCACCCCGACAAAGATTATCCGCACAAGGTCCCCTATATGGCGGGCCCGGCACACGCCCTTTGGGAGTGGTCTGCTCGCTATGCCCCAGACATCGCCGGGACAGCTTTATCTATACGACCTCAGCAAGGCCGATACCAAAGAAAATGAAAAGGACCACTACACAGATCCAACCGTGGTCTTTACCGGACACGGGCACCACAAAGCTAAAGAGTTTCTATGGCGCACCCGTGGCGGCATCGACAACGGAATGGACAACCGTGAGTTCCAGCTAGTGTCCTGGGGAGAAGATAATACACTGCGGCTTCGACCCCTCGATGACGCTGATTTGGCCTCTGTGGGCTTTGTCCGCGGCCGCCCCGTTGCTCATAATATGAATATCACGAGAAGGGGTGCTTCGTACAAGACTTTCCGCGCCCTTGAGGACTCTGGTGACTATGAAAGGAGGCGCGGCACAATGACGTGTCCACCACGACAAGGGTCTACCATCTGGCAGCAGATTCAAAAGGACGGGACAAACTCCAGAAACACGCGAGACAAGAAAACGGCCCACAAATCGCAGCTGGAATGGATAAAAGGCGTCACTCTTAACAGGAAACGCCCCATCGAAACAGAAACAGACGGCCTCCATGGACATCGCCACCAGCTGCAAGCCGTCCAAAGCATGCACGGCCATCTCAATGCAACGTCTACAATCTCTGGCCGCTCTGGCACTGTCAGTGACATGAACGAAGGCGATTCCATCGAGGAAGAAATCAAAAAGATTATCACCAAAATGCCGCAGATCACATGGGAAGAGATCGACATGGACTCCATGTCACTGCATGCGTCCATGCAGGGCCCATGGGGCGCTAGTCGCGAGAATGTGCACATCGTGGTGCGTGTCACCATACCTCCAACATATCCCATTATAAAGCCCCCTTGCATCCAAGTCGAAAACAGCGCATGGATCCCCACAACCGTCCACAATCAGATGGCCGACGATTTAAAGGTCTTGACAACCCAGTATCTAAATCGTCGACGGGGGTCTCTGCTTGTGGCATTCCGGTACCTGCTTGGCGATGTTGACATCCTCAAGGCCGTCCGTCTGCTAGATCATGCCCCCGACCATGTAGTGGTCCTGGCAAGCGATTCCAGTAGCGACGAGTATGACTTTGGTGACCATGGCTCATCTGGCAGCGAAGATAGTGATGTTGAGAAGGTGATTAGGCCATTTGACGCTACTGAAAATGATCCAAGCCTGCCACTGCCACCACCTCTTCTCCCCCGGACTTGCGGTGCCATTTTTACGCACGATGGCCGTCTTCTCACATTTTCCCTAACGAAAACGGGCAAGGCTGCGGCAAAGGCCATGTTTGAGCCGCGCATACCACCGTCGTCTGAAGAGCTGGCTGAACTGGAGCGGCCCGTCTTTATCGGCTTCGGCAAAGTGCTTTCTCATCGCCATCGTGACAGGGCCGATAGCGACGCCGACTCCAATTCAAGTCGCTCGAGCATACCAGGCTATGATTGGGATCGAAATAGTCTTGATTCCAGGCCAGGGTCCCATGCTCGTTTTGAGTCGGATTCAGCTTCAGAATCGGATGTCTCTAGCACATCTTCCCATTCTCCCTATAGCTACTCTCCTAATGACTTTTTAAATCCATGGCGAACACAGCTGAGCTTCCAGCGTTGTGTTGACAAGTCCAAGAGAACAGTAAAGCGACGCCGGAGGAGTTTGGATGGGACTGAATCACTAAAAAACTCTGGTTCCATGTCGGCTGCTGGCACGTCGGGCTTCTATCCCATGCATGGCCCGCGTAGGTGGGACCTTCTCATACCATCTGGACCGCAGTGTCGAGTCACTATTGAAGACTTTGAGTGGCTTTTGCCTTCCAAGAAAAGCTTGGCGCTTCGGTACCAGATATTCGGCGATGGGGCGAGTGTGTGCCGGCATAACGCTGCTGTAGCGAGGGACCTCGGCCATGTAGAGCTCGCCGGTATATGGGAATACTCAGCCTTACTCTTGCGGTCCGACATCCCGCTTCATGTGATGCCTGGAAATGTGTATATTGCCAAAGCAGCTGCCCTAGAAGAACAGGACGACAATTCTTCCTTTGTTGACGTACGAGAGTCTTACGGTCGAGTGAAATGGGGGCATCACCCCCTTGCGCATTGCTTCATCGATGATTTATTTGAGCACTTTGCCTTGCGAGTGGACATTCAGATGCTTGGAATGCTTGCTTGTATTTTTGGCGAGTCTTTTACATCAAGTGTATCCACTGCTCATGAGACTTTGGGTACGCCATGGAAAATGTGGCCACCAAATTCAGAATCTAACTACCGGCCGAAGCCTAAGCTCCAGCCCATTCTCGTAAAAGGGCCGAGCACGAGCGTGGCAACGAGTGTCTCCACTGTTGATATCCCCAAGATCGTGCCACCTCCTCCTAGTGTAGAAGATGCGTTTATGGTTGTACGGGAGCGTGAAAGGGAAGATGTGTCGACAGATGAAGAACAGGACGACCCATCACCTGCCCCGTCATTCACCGCAGCGCTTCCTATTGTGACGAATCTTCCTGGTCCATTGGGAATGGCGGGCAGGTTTATGAAGAAGGGAAACAGTGCTGTTGTGTCTGCATTGGCCTCGGGCGTCCCACGGACTCTAACGAGCCTCTTATCCGCTTCGCCAGAGAAAGCTTCATATACTGTTGATATGGCGGCACCTGTGTTGTCGACATCCCCAGTGAAGCTTTCCGATGTACAGCTAGAGATGCAGCCCGGCTCACAAGACGAGTCCCAAATCCCTTCTTTGGCACAATCGCAAAAGTCTGACGAGGTGGAACTGTCCAAGCCGGCTTCGTTGGAAACGGCACGAAGGCGCAGTCCCGCCGAAGCTTTTCTTGGAAATCTTACGTGGGCATCGAGTCTATTTGGCTATGTCCAAGATAACCAGGATGAGCCTTTGGAATCAGCACAAGCTGAGCCTCAGCAGGTCGTTGTCCGGACAATGAATGGGCATCGTTTTGACGATGATGGTTGGATGTGTTCATTGGCAAGTACACGGGACAAAAGCATGTATGCGGCGTACCGACATGCGTATTCCGAGATGTTATTTGCGTGGGGACTACCTATTCAGCGTCTAGAGCTGGAAAAGTATGAATGCGAGCGCAAGGCGAATGGTGGCGTTGAGATAGCAGTACCTGAAAAGCCCCTCATGCTTGGTGTTGTTGGGATATGTCAGGCGTGTGAGATGCAGCTTGTTAATGGAAGGTGTCTACGATGCCATCGGCAGCAGCGTGTGCATCGATGCACGTATTGTCGGCAGCCAATTGAGGCATTTTTCCAGCCGTGCTTGGGGTGTGGGTGCGCATTTCATCCAGACTGTCTGCTAGAATGGTTTGGGGCCAATGAGCGCATGTGTCCATCGGGTGACGAATGTGAGTGTACAGTAGAGGCTATGTCGGGGCATGTGGAGAGCTGGGAGGCACTGCGTGCCAATTTGGAGGCACCAGAAGGGACGGCGGTGTCCTCTCTTTCTGCTGTTCTTCATCATTCGGAACCGGAGTCGGCACTAGACATATATTCACAATCGGTACCAACGATTCGAAGGGGTCGCTTTCTGGGGGGGCGGCTACTGCAAAACTCGCTGCTTCGTCAGGCAACTGCTAATTTGGCGGCGAATGCGGCAAAGACTGTGGCTAAAGCGAGCAAGCCGAGTATTTAGGGCATTTTACGGATAGTATAATATAGAGGCTACATTTTCACGGCGCTTTTAGAAACAGATATATTAGAGGAAAACATACTCTCTGTTAAAAGGACTTGTTCGAATTTAGGGGCTGCTACATAGTTGACACTCACATAGAATTTATACCTTCCATTGCAAACATGAGGCCCTTTCTTATTCAGGGCCCAAGACTACTAGTATGGAGGAGCTTATGGTCCCCTAATGGCACGCATACACCACAAGGTGTGGCGTCTGCTCGTGGTTCTCCTCTAAGGAAGTCGACAGCTTATATCAGCTGTCTCTAGTTAAATTTTAAAACAATGATATTGCATCGACGCATGAGAGCCACTTCACATGGCTTTCCTTGGTCATTAACTTCTTGCCAACATTCTTAAGACATGTCCTTTTTGTTTCTATCGTTTCCATCGGCTTGTTAAAGAAGCTTGACTGTGAAGCCTAGGGGTCAAAGAGCCTCACAGGAATTTCTTCCCAGCTCTGCGCCAATGGTGGGAACAGGCTTTAACATGAACAATGACTGCATCCGTCTGCAACAACAGACTGCTTTTTCTTATCAGGAATGAGTTATAGAGGCTCCAGAATTTGACCTAGGTTCATCCTTGTCCTGGAAAACTATTTAAAGGGCATTATTGTTTGCTGGATGCAACAACCGCGAAGCCGGCAGATATAACAAGCAATTCATGTCCTATTGAGTTCATGTCTACGGCTTCTTCAGAGGATAGTGTGATGTACGGCGTAGAAACAGCGTATTTGTCTCTTTTAAACAGCGGAAGCTAGCTTTTAACATGATTTTCTTCGAAGAATATATGTGAGATTATTCTGGGCGAAACTATAAAGAGGCGTTGTGGCTATATCGCCTCTCCGGTGATTCCATCTCCTTCCACGAGTAGAGAACCATTTCCATGCGCGAGCTCATGATGGTGGGCACACTCCGGCCTCCCGAGGCCCCCGATGACGCAGACATTATCACCAATGTCCAGCACATCCAAGGTGCAAGGTGTCCTCAAAGAAGAGGTAAAGCAGGCCCGACCGGCCATCCTAGGGCCTACGGGTCCCTGACATCACCGCGGACGTAATAAATTTCCATTCTTCTTTTAATGTATGTACATACCGTACAAAAACAATACCACGGGTATCGCATAGAATAATACGCCGTCTCAAACTTGCCAAGCATTTGGAGATTCTGTAGAACAGTGAGGATTTAAAATTTCATGTTAAGAATAGGGTTGGCTAGCCCATCAACTTTGATCTGGTACACTCGCCAATCTTTTCGCACAACGGCAATGCTGTCTGATCTCCCACACAATGCCTAGAAGTTTCTGAGAGCGATATTTAGTGAGGGCGAGCAACAGATAAAACCATATACTCGCCCTCACTACTCTCGTTTTCGCACTTTGTTGAGTTCAACTTCAACATTCTATTTCCATTAGTACTGTGGCCAAAAAAGGTATCCTAACTTGCCTTTTAATGGATATTAGAAAGTTAATTTCCATTTCAGTTTTTCTTTTCCACGTCAAATGTATGTAAAAGAAGAAATTTCTCTCAACTGAAGGCTTTATGAATGTGTTGAAACAAATTTTGGTAAAAAATAATTACTAGTGGATTAGGGCTCATGAGCCCTCACATATCACCAATAACCATGGACAATATATTTCTCCGATTTTATCATGCCACAAACAGATAATATAGCTCATGGCACCTCCTAAAGCATACAGCATCGTTTCGTTTCCAAGCACCAGCAAGTACATAATACCTGGGCCACATACTTTACTGCTTCTTACCCACAATTTCACCATGGAAAGATATTATTTCTGTCTGAAAGGTCGTCTTTTCTACAAACAGAAGGTGCCGGAATCTTCCGTACCGTTAAAACGGGTTAGCACAATATTACATGGAGGGGAGGGGCACATTCGGGTAGCTGCATTTCCAGTGGGAAGAATAGGCCACCTGGCCACAATATACAGGGAGTAGAGGGCAGAAGCTTAGCACATGATATTCAAGTAAAAGGCCATTTTTTCATGGATAAATATTTGTCATAGAATGCTTAGACGCATACCAGCTTAGCTCAACGGATAATCTGGCCAACTCCACAATCGTTTCGCACATTCAACATGCAAACGATTTACCGCGACTTTGGGAAGGAGCGTTCGTCAAGAAAAGTCGTACGGACGATCACGTCCATGCTAGACGCAGCTTTGCATTATGGTTTAATTTTTTTCTTCAAATAATCTTCATCTTTTAAGAGGTAAGAGGCAACGTGGAAACAATGGCATGAAAAAATAGCTTAGGGATGGAGATTATGGTGAGCCTCAAAGAGGTGTGGGTCAATGCCCGGAAAGGCCACCAAGAAATGTGACATTTAGAAAATGCATGGCAAGAATCTTTACAATTGTTCTTCCACAAAAAATTCACTGTGCGTACAAGAGGGAGAGAACAATGCTAAGAGAAAGTAATACAAGCAAACAGCATCTCTCCTTGTGGGTCCCCCACATACTCCACTCGTGGACCACCCACCGTTTCGTATCCATTGGTAGCATCCATGTACCTTTCCGTACGGTCAGAAATGTAGGGGGCTATCCTCTGTATTCCCCTCTTCTACCCTCTATTTTAAAACGTAGTCTCCCGTTAACCACATCAATGTAACAGATTTTTTGGGAAAACTGCTAGGTACCTAGCTTTTGTAGCTTCAGGGAATGGTAAGTATTGTTCCTCTCTAGGATAGGTTCCTTTTTTCTGTATAGTGAATCAAAATGTTCTGGAGGCTCCATTGAGGTAGAAATAAATTGAATCTTCAAATGGCTGAATGAGCACTCAAATATTATCAACTCGTCCCTATCCTGAGCCTGGAGCCTTCGTTTTGTGCCCGTCCCTGGAGTTGTCTAGTGGATGTTCCCCATTGGGACCTAAACATCTGTTGGTCAGGTGAAATGCATTGATTGGGAGACCA
>JAGKRY010000170.1:0-10149 GCA_020002325.1 Chrysosphaeria jannelii | reverse complement strand
TACGTACAGCAGCAGGACTTCGCGAGCCGTCACCGATCCCGCTACTATACTACCGATCATTGGTTTAGCTCGGGGAGAGCGGACGGGATCCCGCGTTTTCCAATGTCTATGGCCGTACGTGGTAGAATCGCTGCATCCTTTTCTTATGAAGATTTCGTAGGCATGGACCTCGCTATGGGGTTATATCAGGCCAGGCTCGCTTATTAGATGGTGGTATCATAGCTCTATCTCGTATGGACCATTTGTATTATAATTCCATCCATAAATAAATTGTACTTTAAGAGAGATTTTCAACACCTTCAGTAGAGATCGGAAGATGGTTTTGACACCTTCAGTAGGGATCGGAAGATAGCCACTGTTCAAGGTTGTGAAATTTTTGTTATGGAGGCAAACACAACAAAAGCATTTTTTATTTGGAGGCGGGTACGGCAGGGATCGATTCCGCCGAGTATTTCGCCTCACTAATCCATTCCTCTGTTCATGAGGTTTCCTAATAATAGAAAAAGAATATAGACCTTTTTTTAAATAAAGCCAGTAGTCACTAGCCAACTTGAGTGCCATGGGGGAGCCCCAATACCGGACCTAATCTTTAGATGAATATTTCAATACATGCATAAATATAAGCCTGACATTACCGGCTGAATCGAAGCCATTACAAGGAGTGTCACGGACGCCATAAAAGGGCCTTACATTATTGCTACATTTCTTTATAACTTAGGGAACAAATAAATAAGAAATAATGCATATTAAATAAATCGCGGCGACTGAATGGCTACAATTGGGTCCTCCATGGCCACGGCCAAGGACCCCCCCTGTGGAATTTGCACAATCGTCCCATCAATGCAGACATGACGCCAGCGTACATCTTCTTCCAAGACATCGATACGTACATAATCAACAGGCTCATACGTCACATCATCCGTCATCGCGACGTGCTTTCCATCTTGGTATGCTGCCGTCATAATCTCCATTATCTTGGCACCCCCTACGCTGCCAAACTGAACGAGACGCAGCTGTCCATCCAAGGGCCGACTGGCTGGTGAAATACAAAAGGAGCGCTCCATGTTTGACACGAGTGCCACGAGAATATACTGGAACGGGCCATGGACTGGTTGTCTATTCGTCGTGAGTCGAGCGTTATAGGCATGCTCTGTTTTTAATAAATCCTCTGCCACCATGCCAAATCTCTTGGCACCAAACTTTCGGTAGGATGGCGTGTCGCTCTCCCATACAAGCTGTGCATGGAAGCCATAGCTGGCGACAATGGCTCCACGGAGGCTTTGCACGGGCGTCTCATTCTTGACAAGACGAGACCCTGGAGAAAAGGTTGCTCGAAATGACGGCAGAAGACGGGGTTCTCCGTTAAGGAGGGTGGTGAGACCTGTAGCTAGTGGAATAGATGATTCGGCGTAATGGGGCTTGTGCATGGAGTGGAAAAGGGCGTTGCCTGTGCCCAGAGGCAAAACGGCCATGGTGGGCTTGCATTTGGTTCCAAGATTGTTTAGGACATCCACAACTCCTCCATCTCCACTGAGGAGAAGTATGCTGGGCGAAGTGTCCTTGAGTGACTTGATAAAGTTGCTGACAGACGATGCATCTTTTGTGGTATAAACTGAATAATCAGAGAAGCCCATGGCACGGAACAGAGGCTTGACGACATTTTCCATGGTAGCCTCTGCTTGGCCAAGGCCAGAAGCAGTGGACACAATAACATAAAGATGTCCCTTGAGCATATACGAGTCTTTCAAGGAATATTTATGGACAAATTCAGCCGGGGGGCTCTCTTGCAGCTGGACAGTGAGCAGTCGACATACCTCTTGGCTGCCATCGAGGTAGCATATATTGTTATTTTCCAAAAGAGTGACAATGGCGTCTCCCGAGATGTCATCACGGCCAACGCAGAGACCGTAGCCTCCATCCCTACGCACTATAGACATTTTTTCTTTACCTGAAACAAGCCAGAGCTCACGCCGATTCCAATGACATCATGGAAGTAGATTAGTCATCGTCGCGATCGTGGTGGGAATATGGCCATGAAAGGGCAATAATAAAAAAAATGCTGCATGAGATTCTCCTTTCGCTATCTGGACACCATTCTCCGTTTCTGCAGCAGGAATCTGCCGGCTCGGAACTAGTCCGATCGAACCAGGGCACCTTACTGAGCCCGTCGATTCTTTCACCATCCGAAAAGAGTCTACTTTCGAGTCTTTCCCGGCTTTGTGAGGTACATATACAGCTCCGTGCTCTGGCTACAAACATCTCTGCAGCCCATGCGTCGGTGGTCTGCAGGGCCGTGGCATCGGCCGTCGTGTCAGACCATTTGGCAGCTTTTCAACGCCATGTTTTGGCCGTCGAATCGACAATTCTCTCCCGGGACGCTTCGCTCGTGGGCGCCTATGATATCGTGCCCCTGACGGCCATTTCGGGAGCCTTTTCAGGCTGGACGCGCCGCATGGAATGGCTCCTGCGTCTCACACAGTTTATAGAAGCAGAACGGACGGGTGCCGAGCTGATGGACCGTTTACGAGGCGAGCTCCAGACAGGCTATGAAGACATTGAAGCCACAGCACGAAGCCTTGTTCGGGTGGCAGAAACAGCGTGGCTCAAGCAGGTATCGGCCTGGATTCTCTATGGGCGGCTGCCCGGGACGTGGTCCAATGCGTCTCAAGACGACTTTTTCATCCATCAAACAGAGGGCACTGCTGACACGTCTGGAGAGTACATTGCCGTGGAAAGAAACGTGCCGTCCTTTGTGTCCTCGGCCACGGTAGCATCCATGCTCTTCGTGGGCCGTTCCCTAGTGCATCTTCGTGCTAAAACGGACCGTCGTGCCGGCAACGGGCCCAGAGCAAGCCATTGGCTACGCAATTCCGGTGGTGGCGTCGAGTTCAACCAGCACAAACACCTCACAGCCCAGCTGCAGCTTCTCTCCAGCCTAACGCTCCCTCTCGAGGCGTCTGCTTTTGCCGAGGCCATTGCCCACATCCGTGCAGCCCTCTCCCGGACGGCCTTGCGTCGTCTTTTACCTCTACGAAATGTCATTGACATGGTCCAGCTCCTGCGTGACTTTTATCTCCTTGGTCGCGGCGAGTTTGCCATGGCCCTCGTCGAACAGGCGGACGAGACCATGCAGAGTCGATGGGCGCGTGCTGCCGGGACCGATCTGAGGGCCAATGCCAAGGCCATTTTTGTCAAGGATGGAGAGGTAGCGGCTGTTTTGTCAAAGACATGGGCCGTTTTGAGTGCCATGCACGGAAACATGAACACGGACGTGGCAGAGGACGATGGTCTTGAGCTCGCTCGGGAAATGATTAATCTCGTCTTGCAAAAGGGCACCCCAGAGCCATCGTCCATCTCCGTGTCGGCTACGCCCTTCCACAGCCTCTTATTCTCTGTGCCGTCTGTATTGACGCTGCAAATCCCATACCCCTTGGATCTGGTGCTGAGCGCCTCCGATATGCAGGCGTATTCGTCCATCCATGCTTACCTTCTGTCCATCCGACGAGCACACATCCGTCTTACAAACCTATGGAAGCTCTCGTCCCTTCGTCGACACTACCCAGCGTCGCCAGCACCCCCCTATGGATCGTCACGACGAGGCAGCTCTCTCAGCTCTGTACGGTCGATACGTGCGCGCCATGACCAGAGAACAGACCGGCTGCGGAGCGTGTGGGTGACGATAAGTGTGGCCATCTTCTTTCTCGGTGAAGTCGAGACGTACTTGCAGGCCGAGGTCGTGGCCGAGGTGTGGGACGGCTTTCAAAAGTGGCTGCACTCGGAAGACGGCTCTGATGAAGACGACATCTGGACGGCAGACCCCTCAGCCACGTCTGCAGTGCTGCACGACCCACAGAGTCTCGCAACGGCCCATCGACGCTATCTCGAGTGCCTCGTTCGCCGTCTTTTGCTCGACGAACACCGTGGACGTCGCTGGACCGAGCAGCTGTATGAGCTTCTGGTCGCCATTGACCAGCTCGCCGCTCTCATACACCGGCTGCATATGCTCTGGCAGACAATGGATGTGGAAGAGGAGGCGGGAATCGTGGACGACTCGATAGACTACCATGGAGAGGAGAGCGAGGCCTTGCAGACGTTGGCACAGGCCGAGATGGCTGTGCGACAAGGCGTACCCCAAATGGTGGCAGTTCTTCGAGATATAGAGCAAGACATTGACAATGAGGACAATGGCATGTCTGGTGAGGGCTACCATCCACAGCGAGTCGGTGGGCTCGACCATTTACTCATGAAGCTTGACTTTGGAAATTGGGGCGTCGAATAGTCTTTTTTCTTTTCTTCTCGTTTTTTTTTTCATTTTATTTCAACTTCATCTCACCATTCCCCAAGACGACACCATCAAGTACCTCATCATATGTCTCCACCGGCACCTCGTCCACAAACTGCTCCAACAAGGAAAGGCCATACAATACCGGCCTCGGCGCACACTGTGACAAAAACCGGTCATAATACCCCCTCCCATGCCCACAACGGAGTATCCCCGTCTCCCCCTTCGAAAAAGCCACCCCCGGCACCAGAATCAGATCCAGCGGCTCCGGTGGCGACCGGCTCCGGCCCGCCTCCGACGTTACTGTCGGAATGCCCCACTTGTCACGTGACATGCTTTCGTAGTCCGGGAGGCCGTGCAGCTGGACCATGTCCATTTGTGGTGCTCCGCTGCTGCGGTAGAGGAAGGGGACGTACACCTTTTTATTCTGCTGCAGAGCTAGTCTTACGAGGGCGTCTGTCTGCACTTCGGCCGTCGGCATCGACAGGAAAATGCCCACCGTTTGGGCCCGCAAAAACGGCGCCGAAGTGGACACTGTCTGCGTAATGGCAGCGCTCTGCTCTGCCAGCCTAGACGGAGACAGTGCCGCTAGCTGCCGCTTCATCTCGGCCCGAAGCTGTGTCTTTGCTGCCATGGCCATTTTTTATTAATTTTTTTCAAAGTTGAATTCTGGTCTGTATAGAAATCACGTGCTACTTAGACTCGGCGCTGTTCCCGCCGACAATGACGTCACCGCCTCCGGGGATATGGCCGACGACCATGCCCTTGGCGACGCTCTTGATAATGGCTCTGCGGGAGACGCCGGAAACGTCAATGTACACGAGGCCGACGTTTTTGATGCCACCGGTGACGTTCTTGGCCATTTCTCCAGCCTCCGGACCCCATTTCGACGCCGCCACCGTGGTGCATGCTTGTGAAGAAGAGTCGAGGAGCTGTCGTCCGGCACTTTCTAGCCCCATGGCCACGGTAGAAAAGGCCATCATGCTCTTGTTCAGGATGCCTGGCCGGAAATTGTCCACGGGCTGGCCCGAAGCATCCATGCCTGTCGGCGCACGGCGCTTCGACGGGGACGACGTGCTTGCACGTGGGGGCACACTGCCTTGGCCTTTCTTGTGGCCGCCCAGACGGGCACCAGCCGTCTGCGCCATGCGCTCAATCTGGCCCACCACCTTGGCCGAAAGACCAGCAGCGCCCGTGGTGAATTCGTTGATGCGACGGACACGGGCATGGGCCATGGGCTGAAAGGTCACGGGCGTGTTGGTAGGGCTGGCCTTGGTGGCGTAGCGGTCGGCCTGCTTCTGCAGTGTCTTGGAGACGATTTCTGTGGTGGCAATAATGAGACGAGAGGCCGCCACGGCATTCGACACAATGGACGACTTGCGGTAGGCTGGATGCATGCCTTCGAGGGCGTCCAGCTCAGCCGGCGCCACGGATATGCTCGGCCTCGTGTCGGTGGGAAGACTAATGACAACGGGGTCCTTGGAACCAGGCGTCAGCTTCGTGTCTTCAATGACGGGGAACCCTTCGCCCAGTTCGCCGATAACGCTGCCATCCTCCTCGTCAACCAGGACAATCTGGCCACCCGTCTTGGAGCTAGGACCACCAGCAACATAGCCTTCCCCAGGCTTGAAATCGCCCGGATTGTACGACGGAAGGGCTGCCGTGGAGGACGCACTCGACGACTTCTCCGTGGCCTTGTCTGTCTTTTCCTCTGGCCGTGCCGGCAGCGGACGGTCAGGTGGAGGTGCCCGCCCGTCCATGGGAGGAGGGGCTACACGCTCGAGAAAGGCCGTGCATTGGGCCAGGATGGTCTCAAATGTATCGACATCTTCCTGCAGGCCAGGCCGGCTGCTCATGTCTGGGAATTGGATGCGTGTAAAGACGCCGCTGTCGCGGCCACAATCCCACCGGGGGATCAGGTAGCTCGTGGGCGGTTTGTGGTAAATTTGCGTGGTGGCGGGCAGGGGCAGATCCAGCTCTGGAGGCAAATGGAGATGCAGGTAGAAGTCCTCCTCATCATTTACGGTGACGGGCGAAGCACCGCCATCAGGAGACATTTCGTCCGCCGTCTTACGGTACGGAGGCGCCGTGGGCACCATGAGGAGAGAGAGCGTCTGGGGCCCTGCTGGCGTCAACGACGTCTCGGTGCCATTGGCAATATGAAAGGCTGAAACGCCATCAATGGCATACAACAGCTTCGGATCGTGCTACCCATTAGACCTTGTATTCGGTAGACACTGCACACACATGTCCATATGCATCCATTTTTATTTTCTTACTTCTCAAGACAAGAAATGAAAACAGGTACTCAACACTCCTCGAGTCTTGACTCGATGTGGCTGCAATACTACCACGTCTCCACAAGTGCAGTGTACATTGGGCGGTACCCTACAGTTCGCAAAGGCCCTGGTGATGATATTAATACTACAGTTTCTTTTTGATCTTTTGTCTACCCATTATAGCTAAAAGCCTCGGCCTCAAGGCCCCCCAGTCCCTCGCTCGAAGTAATGTTGCGTCGCTGGTACATATTCGTAAAGTCCTGCAACAAGGACCGCACCTTGCGTAAGCCACTCTGCTCCGGCAGCGCCAAGAACTCGTGTATCTGAGCCACCAGCCGCTGTGTCTCCTCCGGCCGCACGCTTCCCGCAGGCAGTGCACCCAACGTCACCTCAACCGACCTCGCCGTCTCACCCGGCAGAATCTCAAACATGGCCAGTAAAACACCACTGGCATCCACAAAACAGTCTGCCGGCAGCGTCTCCATCATGCCAACAAAGACTTGCCTCACCAATGCATCGCCACGGATCTTGAGCAGTTGCTGCACCAGGCCCTTCATCTGCGCACGCGCTTCCTTGGTCTCGCCAGACACGCTCGACGGCGGATTCTCCGTGGCATAGCTCAGCAAGTCACGCAGATAATGCAGCGTCGACGCGACGGGATCCACCTGCTGGAGCGTCAGCGACGAAATAGCGGCATCAAAGACGGGCTGCAGCAAATTTGACGAGAGAAGCTTCAGTGGGTAAAAGAGCAATGCGTTAATCATGAGACGGTAAAAGTCATCAATGACGTCGGGCAGCTCTATAGGCGGCACCTGGGACATGCTTCGCAGCATGGCCTGGGCCTGTGTCTCGAAAAAGGTATAAATGTGGTCCAGCGTGGCAGGCTCAATGTAGTCGCGCTCCTCGGAAAAGTCACGGATAATGGCAGACGTGACCCATAAGAAACAGCCTTTCCGAGACACAGAAAACCCTTGCACCAGCTTATTGGCCATGGCAGCCAGCAGCGGCGCCATGTCGGCACGGTACGAGATGACCATGGCGCGCCAACAGCCGCAGATGCGCTCGCAAATGGGCGTGTTGTCGAGGAAAGCGTCCACGACATTCTCGAGCACGCCAAAGACCTTTTTCCAGTACGTCACTGCAGGGTTTTCCTTGCCACGGTCGACACAGGGCTTTACAATCTGCGCAAACAGCGTAATGAGTTTAATATGCTCGGCAACACGCAGCTTGTCCTCTTCCGAAGCACCAACAGCGCCCGCCGCACGAACCTTGACGACAAGACGGTCCATCAGTGGGTTCACAAACATTTCCAAGAGTTTATATATCTCGGACGGCTCGTGGGCTGCGACTACATGGGCCACGCCCTCTGTCAGCTCTTTTTGCGACAGCTCCTGCACTTTATCCAGCGTCTCGTTGTAAAACTGGTAGAGTCCGGCTACATGCGATTTGAGCAGCGACGCGCAGTCTGTGCAAAAGAACTTCATTGACTGCGCAGCCGCACGCACAACCTCCATGGAGGGGCTCTGGAAAGCCGCCACAATGTAGTTGAATTGCGGCACCAGTAAGCTAGGATGGGCTGCTGTCCAGCACGTGTAGCGTCCAAAGACCATAATAGTGGCAAATTGCAGCTTCTCGTGGGATGGGACCTGCACAAGCAATGGTATAATGTTAACGAGAGACGTGTTGTCCTCTGGTCTTACCATGAGACCCAGGGCACGCATGGCAAAGAGGGGGGCCTCGAGCTCTTGCCAGTGCGGCACAGACGTGGCTGTGGACGTGGCTCCGTGCTGCTTCCGCCACGTGTGAATGGCTTCGACAGCCTTGCTCAGACACTCCTCGACGCCGATAATATCGCAGGCGTCCTTGAGGGTGTCGCCCATGACGTGCCGGAACTCACGAAACTTGTCTTCCAGCTGGCGATCGCCGTCAAACAGGTCGTACGAGTTCATAACAGTGCTGTTCGCGGCGTCGACAGCCTCGGTATCCGAGGGGTCTGGATGGGGGTACTGCAGCTGCAGTAGCAGCGTGTCCACGAGCCGGGCATACGCTGGGATAAAAAATGCACGGGCTATTCTATAGCGTTCCAGCACCAGGTATTGCTTCAGGTCGAACCAGAAATTAAAAGTAAACTCGAGAGCACTGCGCTCCTTGTCCAAGAAGGCACAGTCGAGGAGAGCACTCACAAGCAGTTCGTACCGCTTGTGGTTCCGTGCAATATCAACCACCCACGCCTCGCCAGCATCTGCAAACAGAAGCGTCAGGGCCCGGAAAGCATCGTAGTCCTCCTCTGCATACGTGGCCAGGAGGGGCTGCAGGGACAGGACGCGCTGGAGCAGTGCGTCGATAACCTCTGGGCTGCTGTCAACGTCGCGTGTTTCTTTGCAGAGGGCCCCTAGACACTCGCTGGCCTCCTTTACGGTCTTGGGGTTGCTCACGGCGGCCGTGACAACGTCCAGGAGCGACGACGCCACAATATCGGCCACCGAAACCTCGCCAATCCACACCGCCAGGCACTCAAACAGCTGGGGATTGCTTTGCGCCTGGGGCACAGACCGTGCATACGACTCGAGCAGCTGCAGCACCTGCGTCCCATTGTCCGTCAGCAGCTCCTTTGCGCGCTGTACCACAGCCTCGTCTGCAGAACGCGCCTTGGCAGCCTTTGCTACTTCTTCCGAGAGAATCTTGAGAAACACCAGCACGCAGTTGTAGTCGGCCGGGTCCGACAGCTGCGAAATCACCGTCGGCAGCACGTCGCCCCACTGTGTCAGCTTGATCGCCAGAAGCGACACACACACACACATCTGCGTCCGCAACGGCTGTGGCCCCTGTGCGAATTTCTTCAGCAGATGCAGCAACGCGTCGCGCAGCGGCACGGCCTCTTCCGGCTTCACCAGCACGCCCACGTCGTACTCAATCTTCCACCGCAACGTCGACGCCGCAAACATCTGCGTCTCGGCACTCCCGGCCTGCTGCAGTATCCCCAAAGCCACCAGCCACGCATTTTTCTGTGGGTTAGTCATCATCGCCTTCGTTGTTGCGTCTTCGTACCGTATTCTGGAATCGAGACAGATAGTCCATGGCAGCGGACTTGTCGGTGCCGCTGGGGCCACGCATTGTGGCCAGTGCCGCCAAGACGGACTCCAGCGTGAAGCTTTCACTCATTGTGACGTGGAGGGGAATGGGGTGCTGTTCGGTCTTCTACTTTAGAGTGGGGCGCGAGGGAGTTACTGCCAATGGCGGTATGCGCATCACATGCTGCTGACTACGCACGAGCACTGGGCAGCCACACGGCCGCACGGCAAGAGCGATGGAAGAGACACCAGAAAAAGCGAGCACACTTGTCTTCCACCACTGCCTTGGGTTCGAACTTAGGGGCGACGTAATTTTATGTACATCCATTTGACTAATAAATTTCTTCCTCGCACACTGAGACGAGCTCAATGATACAATGAAAAAAAAGTAAAAAAAAGGTAAAAAATACAACCGGTCAGACGTCCATCGATACCCAGCCAAGCAGAGCGCTCCCAAAAAGGAGCTGACCTCCAAGCAAGGCTACAACTCATCACCACCCTCTGGAATACAAATCCT
>JAGKRY010000169.1:0-17019 GCA_020002325.1 Chrysosphaeria jannelii | reverse complement strand
TGTCTAGGATTTGTATTCCAGAGGGTGGTGATGAGTTGTAGCCTTGCTTGGAGGTCAGCTCCTTTTTGGGAGCGCTCTGCTTGGCTGGGTATCGATGGACGTCTGACCGGTTGTATTTTTTACCTTTGTTTTACTTTTTTTCATTGTATTATTGAGCTCGTCTCAGTGTGCGAGGAAGAATCTCTTCAAATTCATCAATTTGAACGATGGTTGATTACGTAATTACAAGACAGCCATCCCCAGGCCACCTCTCAAGGTGTTCCTGAATTCCCGGATTTTCTTGTAAAAGATGCCTTCATTTCTAAAGAGATTATTACAGAAGGGTGATGTCCCAGACCATCGTCACAATAATCAACAGCCTCTACAAACGGCACTGTCCTACGGACCTCCGAAACAAGAGAATCAAGGCAATATGAATGCTCCTCTTTCACCCTTTTCCCCTCGAATTCGTAATATTCATAATCAAACATGGGTGTACCAAAAAGTTCTTCAGATAAACGGCACTGTTGGTGAGAGAAGCGTTCATGGAAATATCACCATTTGCCGTCTCGACGGGACATTTCCTCCTCTACAATGGCCTGTTCATCAATCCACTTTTAAAGCTTTACTCTACCTCGAGCCTGGCCAAAATGCTTTTCGATTGGACTTTACTGGCTCCGGACAGTCTGGATCATCCTTTATAACCCTCCATATGACGCCCCCATCCGATGCTCCTCCTCTTCGACTTGCTATTCTTGTGGCCAAAGACTCCCCCATGGTCTTTGACGCCCCACCAGCCCGTACTCAGACAGAGGGAAATAGTATTTATACCGCTATTCGAAAGTTTCGAATGGCTGCTTACCTTTGGCAGGCCTTTACGGCAGAGCAAATGTACAGAAACCGCCTAGGCCGTCGTGTTTTTCGGTTTGAAGACGAGCAGACAATAGGAACAGCCTCCATTCAGGACACCAGATATGGGGTTCGTCGATTAGAGGCACGGATTCATGTCATTCGGTCAAACAAGACCATTGCGGAAATGAGAGACATTAATAATGCACAGCAGAATGCAAAGGCAAAGAATAGAAATGCCATGTACGATTTTGCCATGGACGCTGTAAAGAGTTATTTCAAACCTCCACCCGGCCAAACAGCCTATGTCTCCTGCCTTCTACTTGACTCGCACTGGGACCGCCGGAAGAACCTAATTACAGCCCACGCTGCTCTCGGGGGAGGCAACGACAATATCCGTCTTGGTGTATTTGGCTCTCATTGTGTCCACAGCTATCCAACATGCTTTGAAGAGGTCGTCTCGGCCTTTACCGACTGTACGCCAACAGACACAGCCTATGTAGCAAATGACGCCAATGAGTCGGGAAGCAGCTGGGAAAATGCAAACATTGGTATCGGAGCCCATTTGCACGAGACGGGCCATCTTCTGGATCTTCCTCATCGTGAAAATGGTGTTATGCTCCGTGATTATGTCCGTTTTAACCGTTCATTTGTGTCACAGGAGCCGTACTCGACAAGAACTCGCTCCACAGCTGGTCTTGTCCTCGAAAAAGACGAGTGTACGTGGCATCGTCTGGACTGTCTGCATTTCAAATCACACCCATGTTTCCGCCAGCCTCAGGATCCGCAACAACAGGATGGCAGCATTCAAATTTGGTCGGTCGGGCAGGGCACAATACTCATCACGGCTGCCTCTGGCATTGCTTTCGTCGAGCTTCAGCCAGAGGGACAGGATGTGGTCAAGGCATGGCTCGAATACCCTCCTGATCAAAATGGTAATGTTTTGTATGAATGCACTGTGACGGAGCAGGACTTGTACAGCCGTATTCCCAGTGATAAACGCGGCCGCAAACTCAAGATATCTGTCCGCTCATGGGGAGGTGTTTCACGCTCCGTGGATAACGTTCGGCAATTCACAGGAGACGCTTCGTCGATTCGAATGGCAAATACAAAGCTAGCGTTCCGAAGCGCTCTTTTGGGACATGGAAAGATGGATGGATCAAGGAAGCAAGAGATTCTCTTTAAAGAAGAACTACCGATTTCTAAAGTCATCATCTACCATGGATCATCTCTCGATGGTCTGGAGTTTGTCTATGATAATAGATCTACCCAATTGTTCGGTAAACGAGGGGGGAAACCCAGAGGCGATACATTTACACTAGGTAGAGTCCATGCCCTTGTTTACCAGAACAAAAAAAGACACTAATTAAAAAAGATGTTCGATCTGAAGAGAGAATCAGTGGCTTTTCACTACGCGCGGGTGCCTGGATTGACGGCATTCAAGTTATAACTACCACGGGCAGACGATCTGCCATGTACGGAAACGCCAACGGCGGTTCGGGGTACGTGTTATGGCCATTTGTTTTCTTTTGATACGATAAAAGCACTAACATACAGCCACACGCTTTTGCCTCCGAGAGGATACTCCATCTGCGGAGTTGCTGGCTCTTGTGGGCCTTGGGTCGACTCCTTTTCAGTTCTCATCACAACATAAATGGATTTAGCATAGGTAAAAGAAAGAAAAGAATCTATATACAGAAAAAAAATAAAGGCCCATCATCATCAATCATCCGGAAACATCTCTCTCAGATTGGACACAAATGTACATGTCTCGCGATCAAACCGCTTGAAATGCCGTCCTGCAATCGCAATTAAGCTCTGTGGTACCACGTCTGGATCCGTCACCAATTCCATACTACTCTGCACCACAACTCGTCGCTCACCACCTGTCCGCAAAAATGTATAAAAGGGCCCTTTACGTCGACGTGTAGCAGGTACATTGCGACCATCATCAAAGTCGTTGTTGTGAATGGGCCCGAGAAAAGGACCAGGAAGCGTATCGGGACCGTTCATGGTCCAGCCATTCACGATACCCAAGCAGCCATACCGTTTGTGTCGAAACACTTGGCCAATCTGGAACTGCACTGTTTCAACAATGTCATGAGTGTACCTTCGGCTGACCTCTGGCTGCATTCGGTCGAGATTTTTCACCAGTCGTATGGCCGTAGGGGGCGCAAGTAACTGGCTCGAAACACTGTGATTTTTTTGAAACTGGCCGTACAAAGGCTTGAGATATCGATCAACGATCCAAATGTCTTCTGGATAGTTCATCGTCTGCAGCCTCAGCAATCTCCCAACAGTCACAGGAAGGTCATCGTCGGTAGGCCCTAGAATAGCTTGGGCCCAGAACGATGCATACAGCAATGCATCAATATTAGCAAACATGTCTCCACGGGGAATGCCGATATCACGGCAATTGGAAGAGTCTGCCAGAGACTCCTGGATACCATCGGCATAAGATGCCTCTCGCTCAGCAACTTTACGGCTGAACAATTGACTAACACGGATCTCATTGGCGACATCCGTAATGACCCTGGCCGTTGGCATAGGCAAGAGACAATTGTCCCTAGACCCAGGGACCATAAGAAGAAGCCCCAAGAGGGTTTGTGCATTGGGATCTGGCACATCGTCAAAGAATGGGTCCACGAACATGAACGTGGGGCTATTTTTCGGCAGCTGAGCTCGCTGTCGATACTTAATGTCCATGGAGGGCATCTCCCAATCGAAAGAGCTACAAAATGAAACGTTCGCTTTTTCCGGCACGGCAGGCCAGTCTTTCCGAAGGGAGTCCTGGCAATCGTTCCCATCAAGGTCTTTTCCCGGCTCTGCAAGGACAATTGCGTACGTATGGCTAGCCCCAGGAGAGCAAAATGCTCGAAGACCAAGTCTCTGGCCAAGACAGGCATACAAAGCACTGGTGATGTGCGGCTTTGCAGAATGGCCAGGCTCCGACAGGGCATGTCCTATCAAGTTATGGCCCATTTTGCCAACTATATCCATATTATCTACACTGCCAAGATTGCGGTAGCGCATCCATCTTTGGAGAAGCAAGGCTTGTCCCCGGGTGGTTTCATGGTAGAATGTAGCGTGTTCTTGCTTGAATTCATCCACGAGATTGTCCAGAATGGCTTCGGTCTGATGTTAGCAGATTTGCATTGAGAAATAAACGCACTGTATCTATATCTACACCGCCATCATGTAGAACAAACATATCGTAAGCCGCAAGACCTCTATCCAGTCCTTCATATCCATAGGGATTTTTCCGGAGCCGCGCCCACTCTTCAATAGCAATGCCTCTATTTACACTTGAAAGAATTAAATCTGCATAATATCGCCTTGATAAGACGTCTTCTGTATCGCTGGCAGCCAGCTGCCGCAACAAGAAGTCCTTGGCATCAAGCCCGCGCCGGGATATCTTAGTTATAAGCTGCACTCTATTCATTTTAGACGATAATAATGCATCAAAATGCTGCCTCGACGCATTGTCGTCTTGCGTTCTTTCGCGCCACACACTCTTCCACAACGTCGGCATTGACAAATCACTACGACACAGCATCGCCCTCAGTGGACCACTCCAGAATGCAAAGTCATTTCGACAAAACAATAGCCACAATGTCTCGTCGTTTGACACATTGTAAAATCTTTTGTTTACTCGTCGTACCGACCTTGCCACATCCTTTGACGGCACATGCTTGATGATTTGGATCAGGACCTCGTTCGGAACGGCATCAAATGGCATTCCCGTCATTGCCCTATGATATATTAATACTAGTACTAATATTGTCCGGATGTGTCTCCGCCATAAGACGCTGAAAAACATTGCTGATATAAGCTTAGTAACAATCGAGGATATATTATAGAGTTTTAAGTTTCGCACTACCCATTTTTTGAGCGCGCACTACTCATTTGGAATCCTGCTCTCTGATTGGTTAATAAAATTTATCAACGACACCGCTTTTGAAGTATTCAACCAATAAAAAGCAAAGCATAATGTACGTAGAATAGTAAGTAATATGTAGAATTAGAAGGTGTTCCTATACGATTTCATCACTTCTTCAAAAACAGATTGCATCCATGTATGATACAATGCATTATTTATTCACATACTAATCCTCAGTCAAATCAATAACAACACGTTTCTTTGGTCTCTCGTTTTCCACGGAATCAGCGTAGTCCAGTTCGCTTAAACTACGCCCATGTTCAAAGGCGGAAAGCCCACGCTTCAAAGACGCCGTCGTATGACGTGTTGGCAAGCTGGATGGTGGTGCCCGTCGCTGTACAGAAGCCGTTGTTGAAGGTCTTGCCGACGGGAAGACAGAAACTTCTGAAGATCCAAATGCCCCCTGGTTGCGTGGCCGTCCCCTAGGGTTTTCTACCACGTCTGGGTCCTGAATAGCAAGTAATGCATTCGGCTGCTGTAAATTAAGTTAGTAAATGCATGACTATAGGACAGCAACACTTACAGCACTTTCACTAGGGTCAAACCAGTAGTAAGGGTCAATATCACCCCGAACGAGTTGCCGCTTCAGCAAAATAACACGACGAATTTCGTGCGAGCATGGAAGGCCATACTGTGCCCGAATCGTGCCACTGCAACGCTGGACTGGATGCATGTTGTTGATCTTGTCATGCTGCTTTTTCAGCAAAGCTAAACAGCTACGGGTCACCTCAAACGGCAGTGTCCCAAGCCACTTCATTCCGTTGTACTGGCTTTGCCGGCGCTCCATCTCTTTCCCCAGCGTCTCAATCACGATGTTTTTAAGATCAGCCAAATAGTCCTCAATGACGGTGAGCAACTGTAGGAAATCACTCATTCCATGTACAATATACGTTTTTAAAGCCCTGTGGGCAGACTCTGTCGTGGACGTAGTGCGCTGACCATAGTTCTTAAGCTTATTTGTGTAGCAAGTGGCCCATTGGCGGCGGACTGGCCAATATGTGCGTCTGATGTAGGCGGTGATGCCTCTTTGATCAGAGAACTGATCAACTAGCCGCCCCCACGCCTCTGTAAAGACTGCCTCAGTATCCGCATAAACAATGAAGTTCCACAAATCAAAAAGACCTTGGCGAGTGTGTGGTATAACTGCCGGCAAAGAAATGATGCCTGAAGGCTCAACATTTAGCATCTCGAGATCCTCGTTGCCACGGTGCCGAAATAACTCAACAGCCCTCTGAGGGGAAGTTCGAACCTCCATTGATTCGCTTGCCGCTGCCGCACTAGTTTTCCATTTCCGCTTGACATTAAGAACAATGTTGGCGTTAATATGAAATATGCAAATTTGCTGTGGAATGTCAGGATACTTCTCAGTCAAAGCATTTTTCAATGCATCCTCGAAATCTGTCAAAAAAACATTCGGCAGGGCGATACCATGGGCTTCACGGGTACGCTCAATACAATCAACGAGCCACCTGTAGCTCTCGGTCCTTTCGTTGTTCACGAAACCGTAGAACAGAGGTACAACTTTGCCAGTGTTCACCTTGCACGTGCCCTGGAAAAGCGGCATCAAATACCTATTGGTCTTGTAGGTACAATCCATCGAGATCACAAAAGGGAAGCTCTTCCAAACAGATAGCTGCCAAGGGTATACAAAAAACAGACATAAAAGCTTCCCAGCCTCGTCATACTTTGCAAAATGAAATGTGTTGGTCGTCCTCAATGTATTAATGACAATCTGAAGAGGGGAAAAGCCATTTAAGATTTCATTCTTGCGATGTTGCCGATAATTGTCGATCGTGGACTTGTCAAATGTTTCCCCAGGAAATTGTACCTTTAGCTGTTTGTATATATCACGCCTTTTAAAAGTGGGATTTGATAGCATACGATCGATATTGGCTTTCATCTCCGCGGTCAAATTTCGAAGGGATGAAAGCGCAGTTTCGACAATAAAGGAGCCATGGTTCTTATGTTTCATAGAGTCTTTGATCTGGATCGAAAACTTGTAATCGTTTACTTTTAAACACGAAATCGCCGCTTTCCATTCACAGCCAACTTTAGAAGTCGACGATGCTGTTTTTGTGGCAATAGACGGACGGCCCTGGCCCTTTGCACATGCATAGTCAACGTTGCGTAACCTTTTATCACGACTGTATGAAGAGCGGGTCTTAACAACAGCAAATCCGCCCGAGACGGCCCAATCATTCAATGCTTCATGTGCTTCTTCAAGTGAATTGTATAATATCTCTGTAAGTAGTGCATCCTCTGGCCCTGGGACATTGAGCAATGGCCTTCTAGAAGGAAGATAGTTTGCTACTTCCATGTTGTTGTTTGTCGTATTGATTGAAATGGAGAGAAAGGAGCATGAATTGGAAAGGAAGAAGAGGGTAGCCCCTTTTTTGGCCCAGCCACCGAATAAATCGTACAACATACCTTGTGCACAGGCAGGTACTTATTTATTTATTTATCTTTTCTACGTACCAGGTACTTGTCAATGAGTTGTAATGGCAGAATCCTTATCAATTATTTTATTAACCAATCAGAGAGCAGGATTCCAAATGAGTAGTGCGCGCTCAAAAAATGGGTAGTGCGAAACTTAAAACTCATATTATATATATATCTTACTAATCAGCACATACTCAGGACGTGGTGCCAGGGCATGCCCAGCGCAGTTATTTATGGCCAAAAAGATAATGTAAAACGGGGTAGTCTAGTAGAGTTTATTTTTTATCAGTCAGGCATGTAAGATGATGGAAAGGATTAGGAATGGCAAAGGAGTAGCTGAGCTGGATGGGGCCAAATGATAAAGATGGAGCTCCCAGCCCGCCTCGTTTCGACTGTTCCCAACCGACCAACGAAAAATATAAAAAAAGTCAACCCCAAAAATAGTTCCCACCCAACTTTAATTTTTACCCTGAAAAAAAAGAGATGTCTCGAAGACCTTCGACAATCGCTCCTGCAAGCGGCGACGTCAAAACCGGTAGGCTTTCATGTTATTTTTTTCGCCCCTCTTGCCCACTAACGCCCTGGACCACCAGCCCAGGACAAGCAGAAGATTCTCCTCGCTTCCGATGTAGGCCACTTCTCGCTGATTCGCGCCCTCCATCTAGCCGATTTTATCACGGAACTCAACGGTATGTACCCCCTTATATTGCTACTTTGCAAATGAAAATGAAAAGGAAATGGGGAAGGAGGGACACGCTGACATATAGGCCTCTGCGGCGTGCTTTCCATATTTGCATCGCTGCGATACTGCACCGAGTATGGGGTATCGGCCGTGGCTTCCTATTCAAATGTTTACATCGCCCTTGGGCTCCTTCCTCTGGGGCTGTTTTTTGACTTTATGGATGGCCGGGTCGCGCGATGGAGGAAGAAGAGCAGCATGATGGGGCAAGAGCTAGACTCCCTAGCGGACCTCATTACATTTGGCGTGGCTCCTGCCGTCGTTGCGTTTACCATTGGCATGCGTACACCGTTGGATCACGTGTTTCTAGCCTTGTTTGTGCTATGCGGCCTTACTCGGCTGGCCCGATTCAATGTGACGGCAGCAGTGATTCCCAAGGACAAGTCGGGTAAAGCCAGTTATTTTGAGGGCACACCGATCCCCACCAGTCTTGGCATTGATGCCCTGATGGCTTACTGGGTCTCTCAGGGCTGGGTCCATGAAAAGCTGCCCTTCGGCACGTGGTTTGCTGGTTCCCCTTTGGAGATGCATCCGGTTGCGTTGCTCTTTGTCATCCATGGCTGTTTGATGACGAGCAAAACGATTCATGTACCGAAGCCGTAAGTTTTTTATGATATTATATAATAAAATGGTTGAGAAGGTGCAATCATAATCGTAAACCCATTTATTATGTGATTGCGTCCTGTGACGGATGCTATGGAAGCGTAATAGTAAAGAAGGACAAAAAAGAGCCCAGAAAGTCATACATACATGGCCGTGTAATCGCACAGTGCAGGAGGACGAAACATTAAAAACAACTCCAGAACCAGCCGGTCTCTTTTTTGGGGAGTAATCATGCTCATGAGGGAAAAAGTACTAGTGTGTGTGAAAAAAAGGGGGACAAAAGGTGGTATGACAGCCACAAGTGTGAAAAAAGAGAGTAGAAGAGAAGAAGTGAAAATCCGAAACGCTGGGGAATAAGAAGAAGGAAAGACGGAGCAAAGTCATCGTCGGAGGGGTGTCTTTGCGGCTACAGGCTCCGTATTGCTCGACTTCCAAGTCTTTTGTGCAGGGCTCGGCGTGATGTTGATAAAATCGGCAAAGTCAAAGAGCTGCCCGGGCGTGTTGGGGAACACACTGCTACCATTAGGTGTCGTCATCATTGCTGAGGGCAGGCCCATGGAAGAGTACTTGGATGGGGGTGTAGAAGGGGGCTCCATCAAGCCGCGTGTCTGTTGCGATGGCGAGCCAGCGAGATACAACAAAAGATCAGCGCCCTCGGCTGTCTTTAGGGAACGGTCCGCCTGGCCAATGCCCAGGCCTGTGGCTGCCGTAAACGCCTTATTGGAGCGGTTAGCCAGTGAGCGCGGGCGCATAGGGGGTGTGCTCGGAGGAGAGCCGTCACGGCTCGAGTGATTTTTGCTAGGAAAAGAAGATGGCATCAGGCCAGGAACAGAGCCTGCAGACAAACTGTGGGCTGGAAGAAGATCGTCCTCGTAGGTCGAGTCAGAGTGGCTGGACGCAGACAGGGCCTCGGCAATACGTTGTGTGCCAGGGAAGAGGGACACATTGGGACCAGCAGCCGTAGTAAAGTATTGCTGTCTTCGAGACTTGAGCGGCGAATTCTGGGGGAAGGCATAGTGGTGGCCTGGGACAAATGCCGGGCCGTTCATGTACACCATGTGTGGGGGAATGGGCGTAACAAAGCCCGGCACTGCCGTCACATTCGATACATTCACATCCCGGTCGTGCATGGGCGGAGAGGAGCGGAACCGCTTCGTTGGCGTTGCCGCAAAGGAATCCCGGTTGGGCCCAAACATATCTGCACTGCCATCGTCAAACGAGGCCACAAACGTGCGCTTACGGTGGCCTGAACTGCCACTGCTCGAATGAGACACACCCGGGAGAAACCGCTTCATAGGCGAGTCCATCAGGCCCTGTGCCATTGAATAGCCAATCTCCGAGCTGCACGATGAAGTATCGGACAGGTTATCCCTATCCAGAGCCCGTCGACGCCTCAACTCGTTGTATTTTGGCTCAACTGCATCTAGAGATAAGTCCTCCCACCCATGCTCCGTCTTGAACTTCGCTAGAGCCAGTCGGTTCTTAAGCTGATTTGTCATCTATTCCGTTAGTCTTTTCTTTTCTTTGCTTGTGAGTAATGAAGCTGTTGCTTTCCTACCTTTCCTAGCTCTGCTCGACGGAGAACTCGGCCAGCAGCCGCTACAGTATCCATGGCAGGCCTCATGTCTGATGTTGCTGTCGAAACCATTGTGGCTGTCAAAACCAGCTCGGGAATCTTCTCTTTTCGGTCTATCGAAACTGTTAAAAACTTTTTTTTTCATAAAATTTTTTTAAAGAAACATGTGTCAAATGTTGAAAAAGATTCCCTGTGGGGCTATTTGTGTAAAGTTTTCCGATGTGGATTCTGGAATTTGCAGAGAGTGCTTGAAGGGGGCTGACGATTTATCGAACATCAAAATCTTTTCTCGGCGAAAATGGGAGATGAAAGGATGCGTGAAAAACTTGCAAACAAAAGTGAAAATTCCAAATCTGACTGAAGACAAATGATGCAAAATATTCAAGCAAAAAAAAAGTTCACATACCTTTTTAGTGATAATCAAGTAAAAATTCACTCCCAAAAGGTGAGGCTACCGATGAGGGAAAGATTGGCTAGAGGCGCTGGCAACTGGCAGAGAACAAGGAATTTCGTCTCATACACTCCAAAAAAATTAATAAATAAAATGGCGTTGGTTGGTATTTGGTGCTATGTCAATTCCGGAACGTATGCAAAATACGAACAAAGTATGACGATGGAGCTGGGGGAGTCTATCGGCCAGGCCGTTCAAAGCACAAAAATTGGCTAAAAAATGGTCATGCAAAAAAAAGTATAGTTTTTTTTTGTGCAAAAGAGTGTCTGTCATAAACAGAAGGTGGTCGTTTGGCTTCGAGGTTTAAGGAGGGAAGGTGCGACTATTTGGTCGAAAAGCCTTCAGGATACTATTTTCAAGAAAAAAAGGGGGTATTGAGAGAAAAGAAAGGGAAAATGAATGCTGAGGATGCCAGCTGTCTTCTTGGTGGAAAAGCTGAAAGAGTGAAGGAGAGAATGAAAAGGCAAAAGCTGGTTCAGGGGAGCAAATGAAAGGCGGAACTTTAAAAAAACAAAAAAATAAAACTGGCGAGATTGGGAAAAGGACGATGCACAGAACATGGCTGTGTGATCGTAGCGGTACGCTGGTACATAGGACATAGGGTAACGCTTTTGATTCGTCAAACCTTTTTTTCAATTAAAGGGTACATAGCGAAATACCCCGCCGAAAGCTGTTGAAACGACGCAACTGGTTCATGCCTAACAAAAAAAAAGTTGCCCTGGCCGCGAGAAGGAACAAGCTAAGTAAAGCTAAAAGATCACTAAAAAAGATGGCCTTCCTTTATCAAACGCCATTGCTGTTCCGGCAGGATAAACGGCAAGGAGTCATGCACGACGAAAAGAGCAAACAAAAGAATGCAGCTTTGGAGTCTATCACACCCTATTTCCTTGAAAATTAAAAACTCTGCATAAAAAACGATGCCCAATCGAGGGCAATACATACGTCACCAAGGAAAAAGAAACCAAGGTTAGTTTTTCTTTTCGTTCACCGCATATGCCTTGCAAGTGGCTGATTGAAAAACTCGGCATGTCGATTTTGTTTAAATTTAAAGTAGCCTTTACAATGGAAAATTCATGGAAGTTGATGCAATTTCGGTGGAATTTTTATCTTGAGTTTTGCAACTTTTTTTATATTTGCAGCACTCAAGAAGCGCCCTTACTGTACAGCCGTCGAGTGCTATCGAGTCTGACCATTCCCGTCTGACCCAAGTCTTTCTCCTTGCATTTCTACCTACCATTCTTTTCTTTCATAACTGCAGCATATGTATCATGCCTTCCAGCTGACCAACCGATTTCTTTTTTTTGCACTTTTTATCTTCCACATTCCTTTGCTGCATCTACCGTTTCGCACTGTACTACACTGTGATGTGCTTGAGCTCGAACCAATACGAGAGCTCAAATTTTGAGGAGACTGACCCACATCGAAATGGCCAAAGCTCCTGAAAGCTCGGTATTTGTGGCGTCTTTTTTGAGAGATAAAATTTGCCGATCAAGGAACGTTCTCCATGTAAAATCTGGGGAAAGGATGGTACAATTGCTCACTCACTATGTACGTGCACAATTCTATCATTTTACCCTTTGCCTTATCGAAGTGCTGCTACGTCCGGCACCAATGTAATTACTCTCTGGATGCAATTTTATCTTGAACATCGGAACAACGCTTCAAGGTTTAACGGAATGGTAAGCGTGGTAGATGCACGATTGTACCAATAGTGCGATATATAGTTTTCGCGGCGAAAATTTCGAAGTTTTTCAATCAATGTGAGCGATCGTCTCCAGTCCGCTTTGAAAAAAGCGGTGCAATCACAATGAAAGTCGAAAGCCCTCGTTTCTGAGCATTCTGCGGCCAAGAACGTACAAGAGCATAAAAGATCCTGTAATGTATACTGGAGGTTCCACAGTTCTGGACACTGCATTACTTTTCGCATAATTGTGCGGTATGAATGCTCAATATTTTCGTCGTAGTAAAGCTGTAGAGGTCCGAGACTGGTCCGAAAATCTATAAACGATATTGGGCGTCGATTGCCACCAAGGCCCGTAGAGTATAGAATACTGGCCGCTTGGACAATCTGCCGGCCAATTTCGGAAGATGCATGTTGGGTTATATTGCTCTGTATCGTCGATAAATAATAATCTACGGCGACGGGAATGAACCCACGGCCTGTTTCAATATCCATGCATGCTAAAATGGCGCCGATTCCAACAACAAATGCATCTCTTATTGCCTCTGACCGAGTGAGAACGCCAAAATCAGGCTCATTTCGCCAAAATCTCCCCAAAAGGATTCCGGCCGTGACAATAACGGCGAAATCTACCTGTGTACTCTCGCCAAGGTCGGCAACATATCCCTGAACAGCGTAGTACATGGAGTTTAGCAACCGATCAGGTGGCCGAGGGCCAAGGTTCTCTATATACCTTTGATGGCGCGACCAAATGCCAGGTATCTCATAATCTTTCAAGAGGGGATATTCCATTTACAGTATGAAGAGGATGAGAGTGAATACTTAGTCAATTTATACAAATCGATTTTGACTAACCTTGCACAATGGGGGAGATAGTGAGTCACAAGTATGTTCTCATGATGATAGTGAAGTCACTTTTTAAAAGATTAAGATACATTATTTCCCATGGGATTGATGTAGCGTAGACATGACATGGTATGAAGTAAGTAAAGATGCAAATGATGAATTAAACTACAATTGCGTAGCCAGTGAGTTCGTTCCGTGTACCTTGGCCATTTTCCACCAGACAACTTCAGTCGTCCTAAATAGAAGTTGTTAGTTCATCTACAATGGTGGCAAGAAATTAGGTACTCGTAGCTTGGCTCGGACTGGCGAGGGTGCTGATTCCGCTGTGGCATTTTCGTACAAAAGCACACTGGTGTTTTCTTCAATAGTGTAAGGAAAGCAGAAATGAAGAGAGGGGAATTAACCTTTTATTAAAATTTTTTACAAAGGGGACTTGGGCATCGAAAATGAGTTGTTGGTTCTTCTGCATCAATACAAACGGCATCCGATATTGAGATGTCTGATGCATGATAAAGAGTCACATCACATTGCGGAAAAGTACACCTACTTTTTTAGACTTTGAGAAAAATGAATGATGCATTGATTTTGCGTGTTTAAATTCTATTCTGTAACTAGGGCTTACCGAGTCCTAGCTAGAAACACGGCTCGCCAAGAACTTGAAGAGCCGAGTAGCAACACGTGACCTACTCAACCACAGACACCAGCCACGGCTCGGGAGCGATTACATAAAATGCGGAGACGGACCACCACGCGTCATATAAATCGCACCTTCGGATATCGCACTCCCCCCCAGACACACCTTGCGCACGATGAACCAAACACCGATACCAGCAACAATGGGGGCGTCTGCGCAAAGTATGCCGGTGGGGCAGCAGGGAAACGTGCCAAATGGCGTCCCCAACGCGACGCAACAGCGAATAATGTACCGGCCGGAGCAGATGTATGCCATCAAGGAGCTGGCGCCGGAAGACCGCGAAAACTATGCCAAGGGGCTCGCAGCGCTGTGGAAGACGTTCAACGAGAGTCCCGAGGGGTCTGTGGAGAAGGAGACGGCGCGCAAGGGCATCTTTGATTTTGCGCCGGCGTTGGCCGAAAAGGTTCGCGCGAGCCGAGAAGCGCTGCGGATGATGCACCAGGGCCAGGGAGGAATTCCTGGTGGGGTGCAGGGGCTTGGGAATGCACAGGCACAGGCACAGCTCATGCAGAAGCAGCAGCAAATGATGTGGGCGCAAAGCCAGGACGGGGCCCATACGGCCGCGGCAGCAATGGCAGCAGCCACGGGACAGCACCCAGGCGTGCCACAGGCAAACGGCATGCCCATGGGAGTCCCAGGTCAGCCAAATGGGCAGATGCGACCAATGCCTATCCAGATTTCGGACCAAATAAAGACAGTCTTGAAAACGCTGTCGTTTATGCCTCCATTGAACCTAGAAGATCCTATGGCGTCGCGATGGGTTGAAGAGGCCAAGAAAAAGGTGGTCTTTTTTCTGCAGCAGATTGAAATGTCGCGCAAGCAGCAAGCAAAGAACGAGGCTCTTGTGAAGACCCGTGAAAGCCGTAACGATCCACTGTCGGCATCAGAGCAGGCGACGCTTGACAAGAACAATGCAATGTGCCAGAAGGCGTTGGTGGATGCCACTCGGTTCTTAAGCAACTACAAAAAGCAGCAAGAGAGCATCCGCTTGGCAAAAATGGCACACGCTTCCGAGGCAAGCACAGGAGTCGATCAGGCGACCAACATAAAAACAGAGGCCGCAGAGATGCAGCCCTCCAAGTCGGGGCACAGCCTTTCCGATGTCAAGACCGAGACAAAGGCCAGCCCCCCAGCGCCGTCCAATAAGCTTCCTCCAAACGTAGTGTCTCAGACGCCTGTTCCACCACCTATTATTCCGCCTGCAGGACTCCAAGGCCCCTCTAAAGCGCCAGCAAAGCCGCAGACACCCATATACCCACCGCAGCCTGGTATTCAGAAGAATGGCATGCTCATGGGACCGTCGTCTGCCGGAATTCGTGGTCAAAGCATGCCTCCGCGGCCGTTATCTCACCAGAAAGCCCTCGAGGAAGCAAACAAGCTGAGTGCGGCTCCGCCGGCATCTGCAGCGCCAGTTCAGGCGTTGCCGCCAGCCTCCATAGCGCCCATGAATGCCAACAACACAGCAGCATCTCTCCAGCTACAGATGCAGCAGCAGCAAATGATGGCGCAGCAGGGTGTTCATTTGCATCCACAGAACGCAATCCCTGTCGTGCCGATGGATGGATCCGCGCGGAAGGTTGTGGAACAGAGACTCATAGCCTCTCGGCTGCCAGACAATGTCATGCATCCACCAGTTCCGACATCTCTTGGTGGTGGCATCATGCCAGGGCGTCCAACATTGTCGGGTGGTGGCAGTTCTCTTGGTGGCATGCTTGGCCAGCCTGCATTGGGCAAAGTCCCCACTGTGAATCTAGAGGGCGAGGGCGAGCGTGTGTTGAATAAGAAGCGGCTCGACGAGCTTGTTCGCCAGGTTTCCGGTGGGACACCAGAGGAAGAGGGCAATTTGCTGCAGCCAGATGTCGAAGAGACTGTTTTGAATCTTGCCGATTCATTTGTGGACAATATCCTTCATACAGCTTGTCGCGGTGCTAAAGAACGAGGGTCTAAGGTACTTGAAATTCGGGACTTGCAACTTGTTCTTGAACGTGTCTACAACATCCGGGTCCCGGGCTACTCAACGGACGAGCTTCGAACGGTCCGTAGAATCCAGCCGTCAGCTGGATGGCTCAACAAAATGAGCATGATCCAAGCAGCCAAGGTCACCAACTCTACTAAAAACGACCCTTGAGCTCTTCTTACATGTTTCATTTTCTTTTTTGGGGGGCGTTAACGGGTTTGCATTGGTAAACGATGGGGGAGGCGTTTGATCTTTATTTTTTGGACCTGTACTACTTACTTCATTCCCTTAACTTTTAATGCTGTTTGTTCACTTCTTTCAAGAGGATGTTTTTTTGCAAACGGAAACAGACGCAAACAGAGTCCGTCACCTCTTTCACAGTATGTTTCTTCCTCGCACACTGAGACGAGCTCAATAATACAATGAAAAAAAGTAAAAAAAAGGTAAAAAATACAACCGGTCAGACGTCCATCGATACCCAGCCAAGCAGAGCGCTCCCAAAAAGGAGCTGACCTCCAAGCAAGGCTACAACTCATCACCACCCTCTGGAATACAAATCCTAGACATCTCTCATCACAAGAGCCGTCCTGGATCGCCGCCTTTGCAGGCAGTGTCGAGGGTCCTTTTCCAAACCAATAAAGGCTTGGAAATATAGAGTTTCGCATAAATGGGCCCATCGAGGATAAAAGTCATCAACCCGGGTGGATTCTTTGGCTTTGTTCGGAAACAAAGAATGGGGACAATTACTATAGAAATGATTCTCTGAAGTATTGTCGACATGAAGAAAAAAAGAAAAAAGAAAATCAAAAAACGAACGGCTGCGATGCCTTTTATACTGCCTGAAGGTACTCTCTGGGGTACATGCAAACACAAAAGCAGTGAATGCTTTTTTGGGCGGTGTCAAGCGGCAGGATATACTAGTGCACAAAAGCGATTGTGGCGTTCGTGGCATTTATGCATATATTGGAATATTCATCTAAAGGTTTAGTGGCGTCTTTTCTCAATTTTTTCGCTTGTGTTTCATTCGGTCTTGGGGTCTTCCCCCATGGCCCTCAACAACCGGCTAGGCGTCGTTAAGGGATATAAGTATGCAGCTACCCTAGTTAAGAGTAGAGGGGATCACAATGATCAACGTATACAGGACCCATTTTATTTAGTGTTCAGTGGGGCGCGTGATGTATTTTTGACCTCGTCGAGGTGCCTTGAGGAAATCTCCAATAAAAAGACCAAAAATTGACGTCCTACATTTCGCTGTTTGACAAGGT
>JAGKRY010000168.1:0-10526 GCA_020002325.1 Chrysosphaeria jannelii | reverse complement strand
CTCGGCACCCATATGTTTTGCTGGAAATGCATTCAAAGCGGCCGGATGCCGCTCAAAAAAGTACACTCGGCACCCATATGTTTTGCTTGAAATGCATTCAAAGCGGCCGGATGCCGCTCAAAAAAGTTCGGACAGCACCCATATGTTTTGCTGAAAATGCATTCAAAGCGGCCGGATGCCGCTCAAAAAAGTTCGGACAGCACCCATATGTTTTGCTGAAAATGCATTCAAAGCGGCCGGATGCTGCTCAAAAAAGTTCGGACAGCACCCATATGTTTTGCTGGAAATGCATTCAAAGCGGCCGGATGCCGCTCAAAAAAGTTCGGACAGCACCCATATGTTTTGCTGAAAATGCATTCAAAGCGGCCGGATGCTGCTCAAAAAAGTTCGGACAGCACCCATATGTTTTGCTGGAAATGCATTCAAAGCGGCCGGATGCCGCTCAAAAAAGTTCGGACAGCACCCATATGTTTTGCTGAAAATGCATTCAAAGCGGCCGGATGCTGCTCAAAAAAGTACGTACGGCACCCATATGTTTTGCTGGAAATGCATTCAAAGCGGCCGGATGCCGCTCAAAAAAGTTCGGACAGCACCCATATGTTTTGCTGGAAATGCATTCAAAGCGGTCGGCCTTTATCTTAATTTTGATGGTTTCTAGAGAAAAGCATAGAGTGGTGATGGGCCCCATCCTATGGCAGAATATAACCATGTTGATGGGCATTATTGCCGTGGCTATTGAAGGCCATGTTTATTGTAAAAAAGGTATAGTTGTGACTTAATTGTAACTATTTCCTCAAGATACGTATTAATTAATTTTTTCTAAAAAAATTATCCATAACACAGCTTCGCGAGCGTTACTCTTTTTTACTTCTGTTCACCTGAAAACAGCCTCGCTTCGAAAAAAATACGTAATCAAACTGAGCAAAGCTCAAAAAGCTGTTTGCAAATTTATCATTTTTTTATTTATTTATTTTTTGTTTTTTCGTCCTTTTGACCCGCAGGCTCCTTAGAAGTGCCTCACCACCAAATCCCCTCTAAAAACTTAGACGTCCACTAATCCAGCCCATAATACAGAACCATCTGCCCAAATATCAAGACCCAACCAATATCCATCCAAGCCCAAAACGAAGAAGTGCTAGCTAGCATAGCGAAAAAATTAACACAACATCATGAGACTAGCCCAGGCTATAGAGCCCGGTCACCAAAGGGCAACGCAAACAATAGGTCCAGGCAGAACGCACGGCATCCGTAGAAAAATAAAAAGACGTACAGAGAGACTCAGCGCAATCCTATGATCTTGAATGATGAAAGATTTACATACTATATATATCTCATTCATAACGTTCATTTTGAATAGGCACAGTAATACATAATGATATATATCGTTTTATCATTCAAATTTTAGAGTAGCTAGGTGCGTGCTGTATAGTTTTTAGGGAGAAACTTTCTACTTGTCAGCCGATGCTCAAAAAGCTATGCATACCTACTACAGTGCTCGAAATTTTTATGGCTTCGGCAATTGCCTCCACTTTATCTGTGATTCTCAGGATATTACTGTCCCATTCTTTCAGTTCTTTGCTAGCACATTTATCTGCATGTGAACTGTCAACTTCAACAGCTGCCTCCCCAGGCTCGAAAAGAACAATGCCTTCAATTTGATCAATACGCCCAGCTATGTGTCCTTGTTTAATCATCCGAGCAGTTGCGGCCTCTGCTGTTTTCAATGAGTCAATATCAGTAAGTCGACATATTTCTCCAAATGAAATATTACGATAAAGTAGTGAGATACTCAACAGATTATGATCTGCGACTGCATTTTTTAAAGTCGTAAGGCTATCGCCCATTTCTGTAATTTTTTGGGATTTTAGATGTCCAGAGAGATTATAAACTTCGCTAGGCGAAAGAAGTTGATTCGAAAAAAGCTTTTCTAAGATTCCAAAATAATCCGATAAGTGCGAGCGATCATCTTTGCAAATACGGTCAACAATAGATGATTTTGAAGAACTTATCGGAGCTAAAACAGCACACCTGATAGACATTTCAAGCATGTAGAGGCGCTCATTGTCAGGAATATTATGTGTGCTATCGCTGACCATGTGATATGCTGTGCTTGCAGTTAAGTAGTCTCCCTTTGCATCACTAATTTGAGCCTGAGACAGCCTAAAGTGGTAGTCTATTTCAGCAAAAATAAGGCCTTGAGTATCATTTAATAGGTCTTTGAGTTTGTTCAAAGATGACTCTGCTTCGGTGTAGCCATTAGTTTTCAAGAAGTTGCGTATGACTTTAACCCAAACACGAGCACAGTCAACAGTTGGCATAACCATTTGGTTGGATTCAAGGGGAATTGAGAAGATTTTAGCGGCTAGTTCATGGTTTCCAATCTTCTCGTATGAGCTTGCTACCATATCAATACAGGCCACAACTTGTTTTGCAAGGCTCTCTTCCAAGTGCGATATTTCTAGAATTTTGGTGTTCAATTTCACAAGAAGAAAATCTATGAAAGAGGATGTAGAGCTTTTATCTAACAACTGTAAGAGCGACTCGAAAATTTGACGTCCGTAAGTGATTGTTATAAGGTTGTCTCCTATGAGAGTAAATAAAGTCGTGCTGACATCTATAATTTCATTAAGAGATATTTTCTCTAGATTTCTAATAGAATCAAGAAAATACTTTCCCGGATCTTGCGATGATTTTATCGTTTCAAAATGTGGAAAAGTAACACTCATAGTGATTGGATTGTTGTGTGTTTGATGTTAAAGTCCACGTTGGGTGCATGGTACAGAGGTCTGAAGGTCACGTGTGGGAGCTGATTTTTGGTGGCACAGAGATCACGTGGAGATTACGTGAGGGCAGAGCAGCACCTAACGAGGTGTTGTCCCAACTGGCGGGACTATGTATAACTGCTGATGATGTTGATTGTCCTGCCCTGACGCGTGCGCCGTGTACCTGATACCCGCCTGTCCTTATCTAATCTCCCCCACGTGACCTCCACGGTCCTCTACCAGCTCCAACACGTGACCTCCTAGGCACAGGTGTTGCCTATAAACCGGAAGCCCTCCGTCTTGGCGACCTCGGAAACGCAGAACACAGCACAATCATCTCGTACACCCCTGCTACATGGGAGATTATTTATCTATTTATTTCTAGTTTTTTCGTCCCTTTGACCCACAGGCTCCTTAGACGTGCCTCACCATCAAATCCCCACTACAAAACCCAGACGTCCACTAATCCAGCCTATTATCCAGAACCATCTGCCCAAATATTCAGACCCAATCAATATCCATCCGATCCCGAAACGAAGAAGTGCTAGCTAGCATAGCGAGAAAATATGCTAGTTGGGAGAGTATGTCCTTAGTGAGTGGAGGGAACGCTCCTCCGGTCACGTGCCTGCAACGGGCGCACGGGACAGAGACAACAGACAACCAACATTAACCCAACCTCTAGAGGCAATAAAGACGTGCACTCTTAGAGAATAGTATGGCCGAGTGCCTTAGGCCACGTAAGGGAAGTGGCACTCGCCACTGGGGTCGAAGCCAGCGGGTGTGACCGAGGTCATCTGAGGTCTCTCTCGGCGATACAGGACGTATCTGTAGAGAGATCCTCCCCAAGGTCAGGAAACCTGGCGAGGCGGCGGGGATCCATATGAAAAAACGAGCGTGGGAACGCGATAATGATCTAGTCTACGATGGTGTCTAACCTATATCCTCCTCGATACCGTTAGATGCATAACCGCATATGTGATGCAACTACATACACTCAAATCAAATCAAGTACCTAGGTACATAATACCTAATGTTGTCATCAATGATCACATGAATCATATCACATAATCGACCCACTTTCCACTTTAAACGCCCAATTGTTGTCATTTTCTCTTTTCTTCTTCTCAAATCAAAACCAATATCACAATTCGCAGTCGCCCCGTTCTTTCTTGTCGTGGTCGCAGTTCATTGGACTCTCAGATTTAAATTGTTACATATTTCATCGAACAATTTAGAACTATTTTTTTCGTTGTATATACGTAAGTGTATATTTCATTTCTTGTATTTTCTATATGGCAGCCATCTTGCAGAGCAATCCCCTTCCCTTGTTTCAAACAAGAATCCCTTCACTCTGAATTTACGTTTGACCGATTTTTTTGCGAAAATGCATTGTTGTTCAGGAGTAAACATCCGCTGCATGTGCTATATTTATTTAGCCCATCAAGGCATTGCCATAGCTAGTAGAAAACGAATTGTGGCTGCTGAAAGCTCTTTTATTTCTCTAGCCCTCCTTTATGTGTGATTCATTGTGCATTCATTGGAACGATGAAAATTCTCACCAATATGACATTAGCGCCCTTGCTTGTCATGCTCACTCAATGATTATTACATACATCATGTTTTGCAACGATAACAACGATGGCCATTATTCAATCCAAAAATACAGCAAGGCTGTTTCCTTTTAATTTCAAAAGCATCAACTTTTTTCCGGAAATAAAATAATGTCGGCTTTACGCGACCGCCACTACAGCCAGAAAAAACACCCGTCATTGCTCTGACTTAGTTTCTTATTTTAATGATTGCGCCACAATATCAAGCTCACTAAAAGCTCACATGCTCACTAGAGGCTCACTCACTAACACCAGAAAGCATTGTGTGATTACACGTACTGCTGATTTCCCATCAACCGCACCTTTTAAACATCATCTATTTCCTGTCACATTTAGGCAGTTCGTACAACACCGAAACACTACCCACATATTATTTTCAACCAGAGACGTTATTTTCTTCAAAAAAAGGTATTTGCTACCTCCTTAGAGCACTGGTAGGTATGCTTGTTTCTGTCTAAGAGTCAAGTGACTTTTAAAACTGCTGACATTACATTTCCTGCCTGCTTCAGAACAGCCCAAAAAAAATTATGAACTTTGCAGTAAAAAACATTCTCTAACACATAGCCGAAAACAAGTCCACATTCTTTACAGTTATGGAATATTCACATTATCAGACGCAACAGCCGCAAGTCACCAACTCTGCGGTACTACTGCAGTCTCCCCAAACAACCGGTGCGAATATGGATATATATCCATCCTATGATGGAATAAATTATGCACATGCTGCAGCATTAGCAGCCACCGCAGCTGCGTCCGGCTCTACATTTGACGCAACGGGGCTTGGACAATCGTCGTCACCAATGGCGAAGCGTGAGGAGGGTTTTCTCAACCGTCGGCTAAGCCAAGTAAATAATCCTCAAGCAGTTTTGGATTCCACTGTGATGCAAGCCCAGCATATGCACGCCCCCCAGGCAAATGACATTACTGATATACCAAGCAATGCAGTAGAAGAATCACCACTCTACGTAAATGCAAAGCAGTTTCATCGCATACTTAAGCGGCGCGTCGCAAGGCAGAGACTAGAAGAAGCCCTCCGTCTACAGGATAAAACACGCAAACCATATCTTCATGAGTCACGTCACAATCATGCAATGCGGCGCCCAAGAGGACCCGGTGGTCGCTTCTTAACAGCAGAGGAAGTGGCAGAGCAGGAGCGATTAAAATCTACCCAGGCTTCTGAGGCACTAGAACAGCCGGATAATCAGTTGATGATCAAGGCAATGGACGATGCGTCTGCAAGTGATGGAAATCGTAAGCGAAAATCATCGTCATCTGATGATTCTTTTAAGAAAGCCAAATTAAGCGATGAAAACTAGATATGCCAGTATTCATTTATTATTGGTTACTACCCTATGATGCGACGATATATTTACAGGTCATTTTGAAGAGAATAAGCTGTACTTCAGGGTTGGGCTTTCAGGGACGGATGTTGGATTTTTTAGCTACCTAAGGCAGATACCCTCTAAATTGCTGATTTTAAAGCATCATTAAGTTTAAACACTGAGCGCGAGCTGGCTATCCCCAGACCATTATTACCTTGGGTACCTCTATGTCACGGGCCGTGGCCCGGGCCGGCCCTCGTCACGTGACACGTGAGGCTTATTTATTTATTTATTTATTTATCTTTTCTACGTCCTGTCAAAGTGGGTCCCGAGCCGTCCTGCGCTGCGCGCTTCCACCAACAAAATTATGGCCGCCCGTACTCCAGGGTGCTGGTACCAGACAATGACCACCTCCCGAAGGGTATAGGACGCTTGGAGGCAATGGCCTCCAAGAGTGCGTGGAAAGGGTCCCCGGACAGTGTCCAGAGCGTCGGTCGGGGGCACGAAGGACACGTGAGGCTTGTGTGTTACACGCACAGCCTCTCCGTTTGTCTCGTCCACACACCGTCCTTTTCGGACCAAGACCCACAAGATGTCTTGTTGATAGGCACGTCTTGACCTGCTTCTCTCTCTCTTCCTCTGACAGTTCCTATCAACCTTTCTACTTTTTTTTTTTTTTGTGACGTACCGTCACACTCTACCTTTTTACATACGTCCAGAGCAGAATAAGGACATTACTATCTACATATATCCCATTTCACCCTCACTGTTGTTTATGTCTGGTTGGTTTGGCTAGTATTTGACTTCTCCGGCATGATTCGGCGGATTCATGAAACCTACGAAGGTCATGCCACCACGTCAGCTCTTAATACATAGGTACCTACGATTGAAGCTTATAGGCAGGTGGTGAGGTACGTAGGTAGTTAAGAAGTATTACAGATTTATTTAAAAAGGATATTTAAAAAGCTATTTCCATCACATATTTATGTCAATCATAACGAATTGAAGCGTTCCTTCGAAGCTGAAGCGCCCATATTCCCCACGACATCGTTTTCTGTCTTGAGAAGACCAAGTGCTTCTCGTTCCAAATAGTAGTCCTTCTTTACTCCGGGAGCCTGCATAATTCGCCAACGTAAGCGCCACCCCCAAGGGCCCAACTCAGATAAACGAGCACGTGTGGACCCCAGCAAGTAAGCATCAAGGCCGCCAACCTTGTCAATTGTTCGTAGGACACGGGTAGTCACACGCGTTCGAATATTTATTCCCAAGGCCTTGGAGAATAACTGCTTTTCTTGGATATTGGGTTGCCATGTGCGGGGAGTTTTTTGGGGATTTATAATTTTCGTTTCCTTCGAAACATTGTGTCCAAATTGAATGCGGGAATTTCCATATAGGCCAGAGTTTGCCTGCTTGAAAAGATAACGCTCGCCGTATGGATATGGCGGAATGTCGTGGCGCTGAGCAGTAGGTGACGGAATGGCCGGGCCTTCTACAGGAGAAGCCTGATGATAGTAGCGTCGATACACAACTCCTGTAACATTTCGGGATAGTAGGTGGGTGTAACACCCATCCAGAACTAGTGAAGGATTGGCTGGAATGTGAAGGGACATTTCCACATTCAAGAGAAGATAATTTGTGTTGGCATGAAATATCGGCAACAGGCGATATAGACCCACAAATCAGTTTTTATGTGGAATTTTGGGCTTGATTGTGGGGTTTGACGGAAGGACTCGGTACAGATACATAGTACATACCTACCATAGCAAAAAAAGTGGATGGATTTGTAATCTTGAAAAGCGCTTGTAACTCTGAAACAAATGAATGTAATTCTGAAAGCTCTGTAACTCTGACAGGCTCGTGTCATTATGACAGCGCGACTGAAACTCTGAAAAGCAGCTGGGATTCTGAAAAGCTCTCCACCTCTGAATCTCGATTAGGATTATTTTCATACTAAATGGGAATAAATGATATTAAAATTTTAGTATAAATGAATAAAGAATAAGGCGTAAAACAAAGGAGATAGCTTAGTATGTACAAGAACGAAGGAAGAGAAAAGGCATTGCCTCTTAATCAGGATATCCAGACCTTCTGAAGCGTCAAAATTGGGCTTGTTCCTCTTCATGACGGCTGATATTAACAATATACGGAGCGCCATTACTACCAACATGATTAACGCCAATAATTTGGAAGCATTCTCAAGTCTCCACGTCATGGATTACTTAGTGATAGGTCTTTGGTATCAAGCAGTCTCGTGGGAGCTATAACCACTAAGATGCTATTCTTACCGTCCTTCTAGACATGTGAAAATCTTGATCAATGCAAGTTGTTGATGTCCTACGCAAAATGGAATCGCCTCACGAAAAGACAAACCAGTAATCATCGCTACTGAAGGGTTACTTCTGTCACAATTGGCGAAGATAATGCACTTACCGGACATTGAAGCCAAGCATCGCTTTCTCGTAGCATGGGATGCCTCTTTTCCTCGTATGCTCTTTTACCGAAGTCAATCCGTCGTTGCGCAAGTATATTTCGTGTTTTCCAAAGAGGACTTAAACGGGAGAGAGAAAAAGTTTCTGTGTTTACTTCAGAAATGGGCATCGCAGCAAATTAATATGTGGTTGCTAGGCAACAAGCGCACGGACCATCTTAGTAACACTTGAAGATTTTCAAAGTTGAATTTTCCAAGTTCAAAATAGCAGCAAGAGCTCTATTAGTCTAAGCTTCTAAAAGCAAAGAAGCAGCTTTCCAATACACTATTCTCTATATTACCCGTTTTATATTCCCCATCTAAAACATTTTTGAACTGTTAGGATGGCTTTTGCAACCAAGTAGAAGCCATGAGAGAGTAGTTACTGCACCAATGCAAGTTGAGGCTACCGACTTTGGTGGGAGAGTAATTCTTTGCGAGATACTAGCGAGAAAACTCATGGTGGCCCAAGGCGGGAAGATGACTGGCTGGCATTTTCTTTGCGGAACAGCCCCGTAAGGCCTTTCTCTATTGCCGCTTTCGAGAATGACTTCATTTTGAAAATGCAATCCGGCTGTGCAATGGTGAAAGTAATTCTTCATTGAAGAAGGCTGTGGTGCGTATGGCTGTCTCTGTTCATGCACCATAATGCGCGTGTAATATGCGGAGAGGTGGAAAGCAAGAAAAGAAATAACGAAGAGCTGGGAGATGTATTCTAAGATTCTTGCAATCTCTCGGAGCCTCAAGTATTTAGAAAATTAAAAAACTCTGCCAAGGCACATCAATCGATTCCCGGAGCTTAAGTCCTTACCAGTCAAGCACCAAGCGGCAGCACAACAGGCACACAGGCACATTACGCGAGATTCACGGACACGCGAGATTCACGGACACGGCGTGCCTTTTCTTCTTTTATTTCTTATAGCAATTATAATAGTCATAGTAAGAATGGTGATGAGTTTCTTGAAAGTTGAGTAAAATACAGGAAGGTTTAAAGGCTTTCTGCTTTTTGAGGGACAGTGGAGCTGTTGATAGCACCAATTCAGAGTTGCACGTTTTCAGAGTTGCACTAACTTTCAGAGTCGCGGGCAATTTTCAGAATTCCAAACTGCGTTTTCAGAGTTACAGCTGCCTGCCACTATGACAAGTCGTTGAAACTCTGAAAATGGTTGCTGACAAATTTTTTGGGGAGCTGCTGTCACTATGACAGCGCAATTTCAGAGTTTCATTCATTCTTTTCAGAGTTTCAAGTACTTTTTCAGAGTTGCAAGCCCTTTTTCAGAGTTACAAGCGCTTTTCAGGATTACAAATCCATCCACTTTTTTTGCTATGGTATGTAGTGAGAGGAGGGAACGCTCCTCCAGGTCACGTGTATGCACCGGGCATGGCACGGGACAGAGACAGCAGAAACCAGCACCAAACTCTCACCTCTAGAGACTGACCACTGTCACTAGTCAAAGAGGGAGAAAGAAATGGGAATGGCTGGAGGAGATGTCCGCCACTGGCGACGAGCCCAGTGAGTGAGAACAAGGCCTCTACTGTCACGAGAGATGGGTTAGACACTATCAACCTAGGCGTACACCTAAACGTCTTTGGGCGAAAATATAAGACCATGCAGGCCTGTGCATTTTGTACCTTGTACCTTCTGATACCTTCAAGGTATCAGAAGGTATACCTTCAAGGTACTACCTTGATGGTTAAGGTATGACTCTCATACCTTCAAGGTATACCTTGAAGGTATAATAGCTTAATAAGCAAGCATAGGCTAAACGTGATTCCCAACGTAGAAAGATTGCAAGGACAAGGCATGTGGGCATTAACCGCCTAGCCCACCATGTTCAATTTTTTTTTCGCTGGTCATCATTAAAAAAAAAAAGAAAATGAAAATTTTTCATCAAAGAAATTATTTGTACGCAGAATTTTTTTTTCATTGGTCCTTCAACTCCTGCTATAACTATGTATATTCCGTATGTTGCCCTAATTAGGCGTAGATTTTGATATATGCGTGCCAATCTACCATACCTACCCACATACCTACCTATATACATTCAGTCAACATGTTAAGTGAAAGTCTTAACAACACTCTGCCAGGAACGGAGCCGACAAGCGCTTTCAGTGCATCATGGAGATATTTTGGTCGATTTCCAAGTGGAGATTTCTATTCAAGTGTGCTAGGCAGTCTTGAGGGATCGAAACCTTTTCTCATTCTAAAAATTTATTTTTGCTAAAATGCTACTTTGACGGCAGCGGAAGATGTGACAGAGAAACGACTTTTTTAACTAGTCATGGGTCTTATTTCTTGAACCTGAGTAAAAAGGTCCGGAGTAACCCAGACCGGTATCAAAGGTACTGGGGCTGCAAATATTGC